>PVJH01009532.1:0-78603 GCA_004026705.1 Nesogale talazaci
CAGTTCTTCACTTCTAATCTGCATGAGAATTACTTTGAGAGCTATCTAAACCATTTCCTGGGAATGGGCCACAGAGAAGAGTATACTAGGCTGGGGTGGGGCCTGTGGATGCCTATTTCTAACAAGAGCATAGGATGGCATTGTTGCTGCTCTGATCATTGAAACATGTCAAAAACCACTGGTGTTCTCCCCCCCCCCCCCAATAATTTTATTGGGGGCTCTTACAACTCTTAGACCAATCCATACATCATTTGTATCAAGCATATATGTACATATGTTGCCGTCTTCATTTCCAAATGTTTTCTACTTGAGCCCTTGATATAAGCTCCTCTTTCCCCCTCCTCTTTTTCACTGCTGTTTTAAGGACAGATTTACCCTGCTGCAAAGTCCCTGCTTTTACCATTCACCTCTTGGAATGCTCTTCCCCGCAATTTCCTGTTTGACTCTCTTTCGCCCTTCTTTCTGGTCTTTCTCCAAATGCGGCATCTGTCATGCAGTCTGCCTGAAATCTCCTTCTAACTCCGAATGCTTGCACTCCTTCCCCACGTTCTCTGCTTTAGTACTCCTGTGAGCAGGTAACACTATCACACAAAGTGTGACTTTGCTTCTCATGTGCCTCCCCCACCACGGTGTAAGCTCAGTGAGGGCAGAACCCTTGTTTTTCCCCTGATGTGCCCTGCCCATATTCCTGGACCAGCACCTGGCACGCGTTGTTGTCAGGTGCCAGTGAGTTGGCACCGGCCCATAGCGACCGTGCGCACAGCACAACGATCCTGCACTCTGCTCCCATGGTTCCCCGGCCTGAGCCCGTCACTGTAGCCACCGGGTCAGTCCATCTCGACGAGGGTCTTCCTCGTTTTCACCACTCTTACACTTCACCAGGCATGGTGCCCTTCTCCAGGGACTCATCTCTCCTGACAATATGTCCAAAGTACATCAGTCAGAGTCTTGCCACCCAAGCAGAAGGCAGTGGTTCTCAACCTTCCTCATGCTATGACCCTTTAGTACAGGTCCCAGTGTGGTGGTGACTCCCTAACCATACAATTATTGTCATCGCTACTTGATAACTGTAATTTTGCTGAATCGAGTGACCCCTATGAAAGGGTCATTCAACCTCCAAAGGGGTCGCAGCCCACAGGTTGAACCCGCTGCTCTAAGGAGCACTCTGCCTCACTTCTTCCAGTACATGTCACTTTATCCTTTTCTCTCGTGTCACAATTCAGTACATTCTTCTCTGGTCTTCTTTATTCGAGGAATAAGGTACATAGAGTCTCAATAAATATTTGTTGAAAAACTATCAGATACAGTTCTCATGTAGCTTACAGTAGGTATGCAAACAAAGAAACTAAAACTCAGATATTAAATGGCTGAACTAGGATTCAAAACTTGGTCTGACGTAGGTCGGAGTTCATGACTGGTTTGACCGTGTTTTCCTCCTCCAAAATCCAAACCAAACTCCCTGCCATTGAGTCAGCACTCACTCACAGCAGCCCCACTGCGGGCGGCTTCAGAGACCCTTTCCCAGAGCAGGAAGCCCCATCTTTCTCCCAGGGAGCTGCTGGGAGTCTCAAACTGCCAACCATGCAAATCTCAGCCCTGTCCCTAACCTCGCACCACCAGGCGCCTCTTGTTCCCCCTACTGCTCAGCAACCGTTCAGCTTTATGCAGCGGTCTATAGTAAGGCGACCAGACGTCCCGCTTTTTAACAGTTTGTCCCGCTTTTTAACAGTTTGTCCCGCGTCCTGTGGTGTTTTAAAATTCAATAAATAGATTACAATACTATGTTTGCATTTTATGAACATTTTGGTTGCTCCATATAGATCAAATTTTTAATCAAGAACTCCCCCTGGCCCCCGTCAATGGTGTCTTGCTTTAAATTTGGTCACTTTAATCTGTAGCCATTCACACCATGAGCTTAATCAAATGAATGTATATGCAAGCAATAGTCCTTTCTTCCAAGTGTGATTCTCATACTATTGCATTGCTGGGGAGTCACAACTATGAGATACAGAGGGTAAAAAGGATGGATCAATTGACCAAAAAGTCCCTCCCTTTAAATGCTTACATCTCTTGAAAGATAACAGAAAAATCCTTATATATAATTAATCCTTAATTAAGTTCTCTAAGTTCACTGTAAAAAGGTAAACATCTTATTGTGAATCAGGGAACAGAATCTAAGGGTGCTTTGTATATGTGCTTGGGTGGGAGTGTGTGACCAAAACAAAGCCATGTAAAAAACCAGTTCAAGCAGATCCACTAGAAATACGTACTCTATACACTCATGTATAAGCACATTCTTAATGCAGTTTTTGTGGTAAAATTAGGTGCTTCGGCTGATATTCAAGTCGGCTTATATTTGAGTATATATGGTAGTTGTTATAGTGACAATCCATTTACCTACAGTCTACCAGGTACTTGTCTGGGTGTTGGGTACATAGTGATGAACTCAGTACAATTACCACTTTTCCGGACATCATTGATGATTACGGGGTGTTTGCAGTGCTTACTATAAACAAGTAAACAAAAAAATGGTTTCATGCTTATAAATTGTGGTGTTACAAAAGAAAGCGCTCTGTTCCAGAATGCACGTGAAGGGAGTGCAGGGAGCAGAAAGAAAAGGGATCTCAGAAAACAGCCTGAGTGGCAGTGAGCCGGCTGTGTAAGGGGCTGGGAACGAGACTCACAGGCAGAGGTGGCAATGTGCGCAAACACACAGAGATTGGAGGGTCACGAACTGAAGGAAGGCAGGGTTGTTGGAGAGTTAAGGGAAACGTTGTCTGAGTAGTGAGGACCGAGACTTAGTTGGAGCAGAGTCATTCGACCTGAGAGCGCTAGTGATGAGGCAGTGTTTTATTGCAAATGCCATGAAAAGCCATTTAAAGATTTTAATTAAAAAAATAATCCTGATGGAAGAGAGAGCTGGCCCTGGGTTGCAACAAGGAAGACCTGTGTGCATGGCTGAGCAACTACCATCATGTCCAACCACAGAAAAGGCTGTGGGCCCCTGGGGAGCCCCAAGATCCTGTGCAGAGAACAGGATGGACTGTTATAACCTGATCGAGCAAATACAGCAGCTTTGCATTGGCAACACCTGTGTCTCTCGTGTACAAAATGACCGTGCTGCCTATTATACATCTGGGTAGGTAGTCAAAAGAAGCGCCCAGTTTGCTGGTGTTTGCATGTTCTAGACTGCACTTATCTATCACTCTGTTAGTGTGAAATTCCCCTGTTGTTGGTTGATGCCATCCAGTTGGTTCCAACCTATAATGACCCCTACACACAAGGAGACAGAACCCTGCCTGGTCCTGCACAGCCTCACAGTGGTGCCTGTGCTGGAACCCACGAGGCGGTCACTGCCAAGCCATCTTTTTGAGGACCTTCCTTTTTTCCCACTGCCCCTGCACTTTTGACTACTCTCTCCTGACATCGAAGCCCAAGTATGTGGGATAAAGTCTTGCTATCCTTGCCTCTATGGCCATACTTCTTCCAAGACAGATTTGTTTGTCCTGTTATTAGTTCATGGTGCTTTCAATATTCTTCTCCAGTCCCACAATTCTTCTTCATTTTTTGTCATACAATGTCCAACTTTCATGAATATGAAACAATTGAAAATACCACGACTTAGATCAGGTACATCTTTGTCTTTGAAATAACACCCTCGCTTTTCAATATTCCAAAGAGGTCCTGTGCAGCAGATTTCCCTAATGCAGCACATCTTTTGACCTCTTGATTGCCGCTTTCATGAGCGTTAATTTTGGATTCAAGCAAGACAAAAACTTTGACATCTTTAACTATTTCTCTGTATATCATGATATTCCTCACTGGTTCAATTGTGAGAATTTTGGTCTTCTTTACATTGGATTGTAACCCAAACTGAAGGCTGCAATCCTGGATCTTCATCAGCAAGTGCTTCAAGTCCTCCTCACTTTCAGCAAGCAAGGTTATGTCATCTATATATTGCAGGTTGTTAATAAGCCTTCCTCCAATCCTGATGCCACATTCTTCTTCATTTAATACAATTTCTCATTATTTGCTCTGCAGATAGATGAGTAAGCATGAGAGAACTCACCCCTGACACACACACACCTCCAGATTTTAAGCCATGCAATATACCCTCTCTCTGTTCACACAACTGCCTCTTGACCCATGTACAAGCTCTGCATAGAACAATGAGTTGTTCTGGAATTCCCATTCTTCTCAAGATTATCCATAGTTTGTTACAATACATATACTCAAATGTTTTAATAGTCAATAAAACAGACATAAGCATCCTTTTGGTATTCTCTGCTTTGAGCCAAGATACACCTGACATCAGCCATACTAACCCTTCCACATCCTCTTCTGAACACAGCCTGAATCTCTGGCAGCTCTCTGGCAGTGTGGTGCTGCAACCATTGGTTAGATGATCTTCAAAAAAATTTTTTCTTGCATTTGATGTCAATATTGTACTGTGTTTTGATTATTCTTTTGGGTCACCTTCCTTTGAAATGGGTACAAATATGAATCTCTTCAAATCAGTTGTCTAATAGCTGTTTTCTAAATATCATCGCATAGAGAATGTGTGCTCCCAGTGCTTCAAGAGCTTGTTGAAACACTTCAAGCGCTATTCTATAAGTTCCTGGAGCTTTCTTTTGGCTAGTGCTTTCAGTACACCCGTAAACTTTCTCCTCCAGCATCATTGGTTCCTGCTCAGATGCTGCCTCCTGAGGGGATGCTGAGTGGTTCTTTTTGGTAGAGTAACTGTATTCTTTCCATCTTCTCTTGATTCTCTCTGCATCATTTGATATTTTGCTCATAGAATCTTTCAATATTGCAACTCAAAACTTGAATTTTTCTTGAGTTATTCCAATTTCAGATATGCCAAGTGCTTTATTCCTTTTTGGTTTTCTAACTCTATATTTTCACATTTCATTTTAATATCTGGCTTTGTCTCCTCACACAGTTCTTTGAGACTTTGTATTCAGCTCTCTGACGTCATCATTTCTTTCATGAACCTTAGCTACTCCACAATTAGGAGCAAGTTTCAGAGTCTCTTCTGACATCCATTTGAATCTTTTCTTCTTTCCGTATATTTTTAATGACCCCTTTCTTTTTTCATTTGTTATGTCTCCTCACAACTCATCAGGTCTTCTGTCATGCAGCAAATGCTGTTCTTCAGATGTTTATGAAATTCAAGTCTTCTAGACACAAAGTATGACCTCGAACTTGCCCTACTTACAAATAAAAGCTTTTTCTATATAGCAGTGTATGCTTCAGCTCACAGAGAGTCACATCCAATTTTGTGTATCGTGCATCTCGAGTGTTGCTGTCCTATCTCTCTGTTTTCTTCAGGAAATATTGCTGGGAAGTGCATCATGGTTCTCAAACGCAGCAAAATCAGAGCTGATCCTAGCTGCAGCAAGAGGCCCTATTTTGACTCTCCTGAACTTTTTCCATTTCTGTCATTCCAACCAGACCTTTGACATGAGCAATTGATGATCTGCCCACAGTTGGAGCCAGGGCTGGTTTTAGCTGCTGTTGATTGAGCTGCTTCCTTCGGTCTTCCCACAGACATGGTCAGTTTGATATCTGTGCATTTCTTTTTGTGAAGTTCATGTGTAGAATTGCCTTTTGTGTTGTTAAAAGAGGGTGTTTGTTATAAACAAGTTGTTGGTCTTACAGAATTCTATTATGTGATCTCTAGTTTCATTTTTATCACCAAGACCATATTTTCCAAATACTATTCCTTCCTTTTTTGTTTCCAACTTTTGCGTTCCATTCTCTGATAATTATCAATGTATGTGTGATCAAATTCTGACAAAACTTTGGTAGAAGTCTTCCATTTTTGCACCATTTGCTTTCATGATTGCTGCATAACTTTGAATGATAGTATTGACCAGATTTCCTTGTATAAAGCTAGACATTATTCTATCACAGACAGCATAGTACTTTCAGATAGATCTTAAAATGTCCTTTTAAACAATGAATTGTTCCTCTTGATTGTGTTGTTCCCCGCATAGTAAACCATATGATTTTCTGAGTTAAAATGGCCAGCACCCGTCCATTTCAGCTCCCTAATGCCTGGACCCGGGGTTGGCAAACAGTGCCTCATGAGCCACATGCATCTCTCTGGTTCCACACGTGTGGCTCAACATTTAAAGGACATTATTCAGACGATGGTGGTTTCATTTGTTTGTAAAAATATATTTATGGTTCTTGAATAATTGTTAAATGGTTGTGAGGGACAGAATTGGCTGTCCTTTCTCATAAGTTTGCAACTCGTGGCCTAGCACAACAATGCTTGTACTTTCCACTTTATGTGTAGTGATTTCCAATTTTCCTAGATTTGTGCTTTGTACATGCTGTTTCTCCGGAGGGTGTCGAAAGTTATCTTTATGAATTAAAGCTAGCAAACCACATCAGCCTACTGCTGTGAAGTCATCTTCAACTCATCAGACCCTTCAGGACAGAACAGAGCTCCATGGAGTTTGCCAGGCTGTAAGCGCCCAAGGAAACGTCTTTCACCCACAGAGGAGCAGGTGGGTTCATCCTGCTGACCTTTGGACTAGAGGCCCAGTGTCTGCTGCACACCACCAGGGATCTTGGTGTGGTTCCACACGATTATGGCCTTAAGCCTTTTAAACCCAGTAGACCATCTCATGAAGTGTTTGGTGTGTTTCAAAGAGGCACTCCACCACTTCTCTGTCAGTTTGTCATACTGTGAACCCTTGTGTGTTGCTGCAAGTTATTCTCTGGTATTTCAATATTGGCAGGGTCATAGGTTTCCATAGAGTTTCCAAAAGAAGACGGATGGGATAGGCTGTCCACTTCTGAGGGACTGATTGCTAAAGACCTTAAGAATAGCATCAAAACTTTGTCAGAGATAGTGCTGGAAGATAAGCCCCTCAGGTTGGCACTCAGCATACGAGAAGAGCTGCCTCCTCAAGTAGAGTTGATGCACATGGAGTACAGTTTCCAGCACCTTCATTTGCTCATGGGGCATAAGCCAAAATGAGAAGAAATGGCTGCATACACTTATAACCAGTCGAAATATTCTATAAAGTCTCAATCTAGGAAAATTGGAAGTTGTACAAAATGAAATGCATAACGATCAACATTCTAGACAAGCGATGTTGAACTAGTATTGGCCATTTTGACAAAGATCAATTCAAGAAGAATGATGTCACATTTATTGTCAAAAATAGCATCTCAAGATTTGTCTTGAAGTACAGCACTTTCAGTACAGGATAATATCTATAAACCTACAAGGAAACTCAATACAGTTATTGTTCAAATCTTTGTACCTACCTTTAAAGTCAACTCAAGACCATTGAGTTGATTCCAATTGATAGTGACCCTAGAGGACAGAGTAGAACTACCCCTGTGGGTTTCTGAGACTGCACCTCTTTATGGGAGTAGATAGCCCCGCCTTTCTTCTGGGGAGATGCTGGTGGTTTAGACCTGTTGACCTTGTAGTTAGCAGATCACTGTGTAATCACTACACTGCCAGACGTGAAAGAGAGGGGTTTCTGTTCCCATAAAGAGCTATTGTCTCGAAAACCACAGGGACACTTCTCCTCTCTCCTCTAGGGTACTATGAATTAGAATTGACTGATGGCTTGGTTACCACTAAAGCTAGTGATGAAAACATTGAAGAAGTCTCCCAACTTCTTAATCTGAAATTGATCGAATATGCAATCAAAATGCATCGATAATTATGTGTTTGGAAGGTGAAACTTGAAAGTATAGAAGAAGGGCCGTGGTTGGAAAAGGTGACCGTGGTAATAAAAAGGAAGCTGGAGATCTTATGATAGAATTTTGCAAGACCAATAATGTCTTCATTGCAAATATCCTTTTTCAACAACAAAAACAGTGGCTATACACCTGGGTCTCACCAAGAGAATGCACAGTAATCAAGTGGAGGTTGAATGTTGAGGGAAATTAAAGCAAACAGATGAGAACAAAACTATGCCCTTGAGCATATCCCACCTGAATTTTGAGAACATATCAAGAATAGCTTTGACTCATTGTACTCTAATGATGGAAGGAAGACCTTTTGAGCTGTGGAATGACACCAAGAACGTCATACACGAGGAAAACAAAAGGTCCTTAAAAACACAAAAGATCCAAGGATATGTCAACAGAGACTCTGAAACTTGATCTTGAATGTGGACTAGCTAACATAAATGAACGAATCGATGAAGTACAAGTCCTGAATAGAAAATGTCAAAGGCACCTCAAGACAAAGACAAGAATTATAATGAAATGCGCAAAGATGTGGAGTCAGAAAGCCATGAAGAAAATACACATTCAGCATATATCAAGCTGAAAGAGCTAAGATATGTCCAAGCCTCGAGTTGAGATATTGAAAGATTCTATGGGCAAAATATTGAAAAGAAAATGAAAGGATACATAACAGCACTATACCAAAAAGAACTGGCCAACATTTCAACCATTTCAAGAAGTCAAGAACCTCTAATACTGAAGGAAGAAGTCCAAGCTACACTGAGGTCATTAGTGGAAAACAAAGCTCCAGGAATAGACGGAATTCCAACAGAAATGTTTCAACAGCTAATAAAACACTCAAAAACCACTCAAACCTCACTGCCATCAAGCTGATTCTGACTCCTACTGATGCTCTAGCACAGGGTGGAACTGTTCCTCTGGGTTCCTACCCGGAAACCTCTATACCACCAAGGCTCAATGTACCCATTTGTCTATGCCACTGCTCCCCAAAGGAGGCAATGCTACCTCCAGGGGCACTGAAAACACATATACCTGTGCTTTATTCTTGATTGTGAGCTGTATGTAGTATGAGGGTTTTTAATTGCCAGTGGGTAGTGAGTGATTTTTTTTCTTTTTGTCCCCTGAAAAGGAAGCAGTGGGCCAAAAGAGTTTGGGAATGAATCTATGGTCCATGCCAAAAAAATGGAAAGATACCAACTCATTCCAAATTATTGAACTGTATCAGTAATATAACATGCAAGTATAATTTTCTGAAGATAATTCATCAATGGTTGCAGCAGTATTCAGGGAGCTACCAGGAATTCAAGCTGGATTCAGAAGATTTTAATGTTGAAGTTAGATGGATCTTGGCTGAGAACAGAAAATACCAGCAAGATGATTACTTGTGTTTGATTTGATTATCCAAAGGCATTTGGCGGTATCATCATAATAACCTATGGATAATATTCTGAGGAATAGGAATCCAGAACATTTCATTCTGCTCATGCAGGAACTATACATGGGTCAAAACCTGTTCAAACAGAACAAGGGTGTGCTGTGTGCTTTAAAGTCAGTCTTGTATCATTTAGCCATATTTAGTATCCATGCTGGATGCTGAGCATATAATCCATCACACTGGGCTTTATGAAGAACAGTTGGAGGAATGTTTATTAATGACATGTGATATGCAGATGACACACCCTTGCTTGCTGAAAGCCAAGATGATTGGAAGCACCTGCTGATGAAAACTTAGGACTGCCTTCAATATGGATTTACACCTCAATGTAAAACACAAACAGAAGTCCTCACAAATGGACCAACGTGTGATGAACAGGAAAAAGATGGAAATTGTCAAGAATTTAATTTTGCTTGGATGAACAATCAGTGCTCATGGAAGCAGCAGTGAAAAAACTAAATTAGAAGATTAAGTATGCCTGACCCAAGTCAAGGTATTTCCAATCTCTCTATATGCATGTGAAAGGTAGACAATGAATAAGGAAAACTAAAGAAGAATTGATGCATACGATATTGGAGAAGACTATTCAAAGTACAGTGGGCTGCAGAACAAAGAAATCTGCCTTGGAAAAAGTACAGCTAGAATATTCCTTAAAGAGCAATTGTACCTTAAGAAAGCATCCCAGACCAGTCCAGATCAAGTCCATAAGTCCAAATTAGCCCATTTGTCCAATACCAGTCCATAAATTCCTCTTTAGACTCACACAGTGCATTCAGGGTGTGCACCGAATTCAGGGTGGAAAGTCTTGTGGATCTAGAGGGTCTCCACATGGCTGCATCAGAGTAGCTCCATGTGGGCTGTCAACAGGAATGTCTCACAGGAAGAGCGTGCCTGGCCTTCGCCCCTCCAAACGAGGTCATCAAGCTGCAACCTGATTGATACCCTCAACGCCACTCCTTCTCTCTTGATATTTTCAAGTTGACACTAGATTAACTACCATACCTCCTTTTTTGATTGGATCGTTTTTCTTCTCTTGTTGAGTTGTTGGAAGCTTTCTGTATATTTTAGCAGTTAGGCCCTTATCAGATACGTTGTTGCCAAACATTGGTGCTTACATAATTTATTATTTTTCAACTATTTTATTGGCATATTATTCACACATTGTACAATTCAATAGTTCAGTCACATGAAGAAGAGTCATACACTCATCACCACTATCAGATTTAGAACAACTTCTTCATTCTTATACTCATTCCCTGCCACACTCCCGTGGAGCCATTAATCTAGTTACTATCTCTATGGACTTCCTTATCCTAAATTTCATACATAGAAAAATATTAAAAGCAAACAAAAACTAAAAAGAAATAACAAAATCAAACAGATAAAACCTCAGTCAAAAAGAAAGCAGAAAATATTAAAAACGAATGAGAAAATGTCTGCCTAACTTTAACAGCCTAAATTCCCTGTAACTATTTCTGAAGCCTAAACCATTTTGACTGATGTTTGAAATATATTTAAATCTCATATAGTTATGATTTTGTTGGTACTAAAATGTTAATATTCTGTTATGTTTTTAGAAAACACCAAGTGGGAGATGCAGCTATGGAACAAAAAGAAGAGCTCAAACATGAAAAAGAACCTGAAAAAGCATCGCAGCATTCAAAACCCTGTGTCCGGAGAGGACGTGTATATTATGCTAAATTCATGAACACAAATGCAAGAACATACAATGAACCAGTTCCCTACATAGATCCAAAAAGGGGGCCAGAGAAGCAGGTTGGATGGATGTTTGTTTTATACAAATATAGATTTGGAAGCTGTTCTGGATAATTTGATCACAAACGTCTTAAAGGGTGTGACACATCTTAGTGCTGTACCTTTATAAACCAATCCTTGAAAGCAACATCTGGAACTACTCTAGAGAGTAATTTTCACATTCAAACCATGAGAGAAGGAAGCTCCAAAAAGTTTCCAGAGAATTTCAGCATCTTTCATTCCATTTTCCCTTACACTTTGTGAGGCCCCTTATGTCCATTGCTTGGAGCTTGGGTGGGTGAGTGTATTGTGAGTTTGGCTGCAAACCTCCAAGGCAGCAGTTCTAACCCACCAGCTGCCCCTGGAGGGGAAAATGACACTCAATTAAAGAGTTAGAGCCTCAGAAATCCATAGAGGTCATTCTACTCTGCTCCCGAATGTTGCCTAATTGAATGGCAATGAGATTTATAAGACTTTCCCCCCAGATATTTTCATCATCATTGGCATTTAGAGATATGTGTGTATGCATGTATACATATCTCCATACCAAATAATTATTGCAAATAAATACTTTTATAGTCTGAGCCAATTTATAGCCACTGTTGTACTTAGGAGTTATTCGAAATAGATTTAACAAAATATATTTATTAGACATTTCCTCTATAGTGCTGTATTTGTGACACATTCTAATATTAAAATTTCCCCTAATAGTAATTTCCCATGATATTCACATACATTTTATAAAATAACTATCATTTATTAAAAGCATGTCAAGTGCTAGAGCAAAGTGCTTTATGTAAAGTATACACTTTGATCTGCACAATTTCTGGGAGGTATTAGAAATGTTTTCTTGGTAAGAATATCAAGCTTCAGAGGCAAATTAACTTCCTCAAGTTTACTTAGTTAGCAAGGGAGAGCCCATATGTTTCAAATCCAAACTGTTGGCTTAGTCGAACCACACTGATTATGAATGTAGCTTGAACCCCAGAGCCTGCGCAAAGCTGCCCCCCTGGATGGCACTTGCTGGTCTGGCTGGTGTAGTCAAACCCTCAGTCCATGGTCAAGGATGCTGCCCAAAGCAGTCTTTTCTCTCTCTCTCTCTCTCTCTCTCTCTCTCTCTCTCTCTCTCTCTCTCTGTATTCATTATCTTCAGTGTAAAGAGATAACTAGTCCCCACCCCTCTCTCTTTAGTCTCCTAAAATATCTTGAGAGGAAAGACTTGGATGGAAAAAGCATGCACAAGTACACAAGCATATGTGTGCATTCACATACTCACTCCCTGGAATAGTGTGCTCTCGGCCAGGCAGCCATCCAGAAAGAGGAACAGTGACAAACAAGATCTCTCTGGCTAGAATCACAGTCTGCGCAAGGGAGGAGGCATCTATTCCACATACATAGACAAGGGAGCTTTAAGGCACTGAGCATGTTTTCCTTTAGGAAAAAAGAACTCAGTATTCCTGTTGTGTGCAGGCTCTAGGATTCAAGCCACATTTTTCAGACTGTGGAGGCCTTACAGGACAAGGTCGCTCCTCTCAAACCAAACTGCCTGCTGGTGGGACCTACCTGTTGACTCGTGCAGAGTCCCCTGACCCTGGGGCCCCTTTTGGAAACTGGTATAAGGCAGGTGCTCTGTCTGATCCTCTATTTTTGGTGAAATTCTCAGTTCAAAATATGTCCGATTGAAAGGTGACTTGATCACTGCTTCAATGATGGGAAATTTCTAATAACTTTTAAATGACACTTTGGGAACTGGGGGATGAAGTCAACCAGGCATTGTCTAGTCATTTTTTGCTTTTGTTTTCTTTTCCAACAGTTTTATTGATACACAATTTATATACCATACAATTGAGTAGTTCATTTGTTCAACTATATTGAGGGAAATTGTCCAGTCACCACCATGTCTGGTCTCTCTGATCCCAGACTCTGGGAACCTGGGTGAGAAGAGAAACAGTTTCTGAGCAACACAAATAGACAGCACAGTGACCACCTCCAAACTCTGTTTGAAGGCCCTTTCTCAGGTCACTTAATAATCAACATTTGTAATAAGTGCTGTAAGCTTCTGCTTATTCAGTTTTGTGTCCACAGCAGATGTGATGTGATAGCACAACCAGAAATCAGGGTGGGTACCGGTAGGGCAGGGTGTCTACTGTGGTGCCCCTGCTGCCTGCTGGTCAGTGACTTAACCTCTGAGAAGTCCCCTTCTCAAAAAACCCTGGCAGATCCTGGTCAAAAGGTGCTCTAAGTAGGCACTCCTAGTGTGATTCTGGTGTAGAGGAGAATGGCAAGACACAATGGGAAGATATGATACTGAGACTGCATCATTTGTCTAATAATATGTTCTGGAACTTTCCTGGGGCCTATTCAAACAAATCTTATTTCATGTAATTCACCTTTTCGTGAGTTACGGAAATTAATTGTGAGCCATTAGCCAATCTTTTCTAAACTCCCAAACTGTGATTCCATGTGCAAACTGGTGCCCTGCTCCTAGCTACACTTTTATCCTTGGCCTGAAAACTGGCACTCCCTACATGACACAGGGAGATCTGTGTCTCTCTTCCAAAACTGAAGGCTCTTCCCCTCTTCCCTACATGATCAGCTCTCTCTCTCTCAGTTTGCTTTAACAAAGTCAGAGTTGACTAGCTCTTCCTGTCTTGAGCAGTGTCCTTCACTAAATTCTCCTTGATTTTTCCTTGATTTTTTTAAATCTAAAGACAGGGATGTTTTCAATTTTTAATTTCTACAAAGTCCTATTTTTATTATCCTTGACATATTTCATCATTTCTTCTATTTCTGAGCTTCTTGAAAATCATCTAAGTCAACTCCATTAGGATACACACGCACACACACAAACACACACACATGTACATACACATGCCGCCATGTATCTCTGTGGGTTTGACTGTTATCTTTTAGAGTTGGCCCTTTAAAAAACCAAGTGTCTCTGAGAGCTGATGCTCTATGCAGCAGCATAGGCTTCTTAGCTACCCTTTTTGGGGTATCAGTAGAGCCTCAATTATATTCTCATATTTGTCTAGAGTCTATGACAGGCATATACCCATCCCTTCTTGTGTTAGTCCAGGTAGACTAGAGAAACAAATTCATAAACATGCATATGTATATAAGGGAAAGGTTTATATACAAGAAGAATGGAACATTGAGAAAGCACCAGCCCAGTCCAAAGTCTGATATTAGCCCATATGTCTGATACCAATCCATAAGTCCTCTTCAGACTCATGAAGCACAAGCAATGACGCCAGGACAATCATAGGCCAGCCGGTGCAGAGTCCTGTGTATCCATGGTTGTAGAAACATCTCCGCGTGCCAGGGGTGCCTCTGTAGCCTCGCAAGCATCTCAGCACTGGCAGAGTCTCGGTGGCTTTTCGGGCTTCCGAGCTCTGGTTCCATCAGGGTGAGCCCATGTGGCTTCTCCTCCGGGATGTCTCGCAGGAAGCCAACCTTCTGTCTTGTCAGCTGCAATGTCTCCCAAGGACTAAATCTTTTGTCTTTTCAGTAGAGCATCTCTAAGAGGGAAAAATGCAGCAGGGTTTCCCAGAATTCTCATGAGAGAGCCATGCCTACACAGAGGTCTCGTTGGCTATCTCTAGACTGACAGGCTAGACTCCACCCCTACACTCTTAATCAAATTGGCACCAGAGTACATGACTGCCACACTTCTGAATCATAGTTTTAAAGCAGTTCATTATGGAATGCAGCTGATTTTATTTGTTTGGTTTTTTGAGCACTCCACACTAATGGAAAACTTGGTGTCTCAAATCCCCAGGAGGTGCCTCAGAAGAAAGGCCAGGCAATGTGCTTCCCAAAGAGTGAGAATCCTGAGTAGCACAGTTCTGGCCTGACACTGCAGGGTCATCGTGAGCCAGGACCCACTGGACAGCACGTGTGTTTCCGTTGTTTCAGGAAAGCCTAAGGCAGCCCGCTGAGGTAGCCACTAGAGCTTTCAGTCTCGAGAGGAGCCTCACACTCTTACATGCTACAGTTGCCTTTTCTTAAGATTCCTCACTTGTAAATTGTCAATCAGTTCTTTTCTTTAGTCAGAAATTGACAACAACAATTACCCTCATAAATATATTTGTTAAAGGTATTTATTCCTTGAGAGTGTAACTCTGTTTTAGTACTATGTTACCCCCTACCTGATTCAATCGCATTATTATATGTCATGTATTACAAGCAATACATGAAAATGTCCTATAGTATTCAATTTTGTGTTTCCAACTTTTTTCTGTAAAGGGAGACTGGTGGTGTCATTATAAGGTGCCGGAACATTCCTTTCAACCACCATACGACACTAAGAGCACCCAGAGAAGTGACTTCCAGATACCAGCATGTACGTTGGTTTTGCCAGTCAAACACAGCAGGCTGCAAAAGCCTTCTTCCGGAATAGGTAGGTAAGGTTATCAGTCACTCACCTCTTCTCATGGTGTCATGCTATTGCTCTAGAACAAGACGTGTGAGATGTGCCTGCACCTCTGCAGAGGATGACTTCTCTACAGGGATTCAAACCCTGCACCCACTCAGTGCAGCCCTTCCTGATTTTGTCCCATATCCCTTCTAAGGGGAAGTGTATTCCCAAACTCAGTTAAGGCAACGTTGAGTGGATTATACAGAAAACATTAGCTTTCTACCCAGTGAGGTTGCCACCAAAAATGTCATATTATATCCTATTAGCGTAGTAGGCAGTACTTTGTGAATACTTCTTGACTTGATGATGTTTACAGAGACTGCTCAAAGTCAAAAGATTCAAGCTCCAAATGAGACCCAGAATGACCCAATAGGACGGGGGTCCTGCCCTGGTGGGTTTCCAAGACTGTTGCTTTTTATGGAAGTGGGAAGCTGCTGCCTTCTCCCTCAGAGCTGTCTGGTGGTTTCAAACTGCCGACCTTGCAGTTAGCAACCCAGCATTTAACCACAACATCAAAGTGTAGCAAAAGGAAGAAGTGGTCAAATGAGTTGGACAACAACGAAAATGCAATATTGAACAGGTTTCATGACTACAGAACTTTCAAAACCTTTACTCTCAACATAACAACTCACTGCCGTCTGGCTGATTCCTGCTCCTTGTGATCTGATATCGGGGTTCAGAGGCCATAACTCTTGGAAGGAGCAGATAGCCTCATCGTTCTTGAGTAGAGTCGCGGGAGGGTTTGAACTACTGGCCTTTCAGTTAGCAGTGACCACGTGGTCATCTCACTGCCATCGAGGCAGTGCTGCCTCAGAACAAACCACTGTTGGCTTCGGAGACTGTAACTTGGAAGGTACAGGAGGAGAACGCCTTGGCTTTCTCCCAAAGACCTGCTGGTGGTTTCAAACTGCCAACCATGTGATCACAGTCCACACACCATCAGGGCACCATGGTTCTGACCGTAATCGTAATGAATTTCCAGCAACAGTTTCTCCATCTTAGTGACCTCTCACCCTTTATATAATGGGCATTTCACAAAATATGATTTGAAAAACCCAGTTATATGGACTATTAAATAGAGCTTTCCAGAGCTAAAATCTATTTGACCTGATGATAATGTCATTTAAAATGAACCAAGTACTTCACAATTTTTTTTTTTTAATTCACAAATGATACCCTGGAGTAACAAGTCTTTCAAAAGTACAGAGTCAAGTCCAAGGAAAAGTGTATTTACTAAGTATTCACGGTAGCCTTTATCCCATTCAGAACTCCATAAGCCCAACTTCAAGTCATTTTCTATAATGCAAAACAGGACACAACAAATAATTACCTTGAGAGATCAAATCCCTCCTTGAATTTTAAACTTCTGGTCTCTGTGGTCTTGGTCAATGTGTTAAAGGATGCAAAAGCAAGGTGAGAACATTCTAAAGCAGCCTGATTTGTCACTCAAGGACGTCAGATAGTCTTTGACACACATCTCTCATTAAGAAAGGCAAGAACGTGCACACTGATTCAAGTGGGTAGACGAAACATAAATGACTGTCTTCCCATTGCCTGCCCGTTTAAAGGTAGCAAAGAAGTAAACCTATAAAGGTGAAGAGTCCAGCAGCTAGGTTCAGAACTTAATGGAATATGGAAAAGACCAGAAGCCTATGTACGGATAAAAGAGAGCAGACAAGAGGTAGTCTAAAATACTGAGAGGAGTCAGTGGATGGTGCAAGTGCGTATCAGACATGGCTGCTAACTGAAAAGCTAGGAGTTCCAGAGGTACCTCAGAAGGCAGCCTGGGAGAACACTCCACTCCCGAAAGTTTAGCAAATGAAAAAACCTGGTGGATCACAGTCCTACCCCGACAGTCACGGATCACCATGAATCAAGAATGGAATCCGCAGCAACTGTGTTTTGCTGCTTTCAAGTAATACTGACTCATAGTGACCCCTGTGGCTTGCTGAAACTGTAACTGTTTACAGGAGTAGAAGTCCACTCTGCTGAGAGTTTCAAACTGCCAACCTTGTGAATTGCAGCCCAACATGTAGCCACTTCACCTCCAGGGTTCCTTGGGATCCCTTTGGGGGTGGGGGTGGGGAGAGGTCTAATTAAAGCACTGGTTTCCAAGAAAGGATCTGCTGGACCAGTTAAATGCAAGACAGAGAGGTTAGCTCAGAAAATTATAGCAATATTTGGGGGGATTTCCAGGGTGTAATCTTGATAGATATTTTTTTGGCAGCACTGCTCTCTGGTGGTCATGGGAGCTACCCAGCCTTGCTCCCAGAGAGCTGCTGCTGGATTTGAACCGCCAAGCCAATAGGCCGCAGTCCCGCATTCAACCACTATGCCACCAGGTCTCAGCTGAAATATTTTCTTAGAGGACACAGGACAATCACAGGGGCTTTTTAGGAATAAGTTTTGAGAAAATTGAAAGTTGCATAGGTGAGAAAAACCAGAAAAGTTATGACAAGGCATGTTTTTCCAGCCAGCGCTCACCTGCTCATTCTTGGAGGGCAGTACTAAGTACTGTCCTAGGAGAAGTGTTTTATGAAATGCATCCATCCTATAGCTCTGAATATGTCCTTCATACTTCTCTTTGTTCCCCAAGCTCAAGGGACATATAAACAGAACGCAATGGGAGGTCCTCGAGGGTGCCAAATTATTTTTTTGATGCAATGAAAATTGAAGTGTGCAGAATTTTTTGGAGAAGAGATAGAAACAATGTTTTCAGAAGTGTATAGATTCAAAGGGAGGATTCATGGAGAAAGACTAAAGCTAGTGATGAAGAAATTGAAGAATTCTACTGACTTCTCAGACAGAAATTGATCAAACATGCAATCAAGATGCATTGATAATTAATGGTAATGGGAATTCAAAAATTGGAAATAAAAAGGAGGAAATAGTAGTTGGAAATTATAGCCCTGCTAATAGAAACAGCTGGAAATCGCATGAGAGAACTTTATAATACCAAAGGTTTCTTCACGGCAAACACCTTCGTTCAGCAACATAAAAACAGCTATAATACATAGAAATTTCTCTAGATGGAACTCAGAGAAATGACTTTCTGTGGGAAGAGATGATGGAGAATGATGGGAGGGCTGATTGTAGAACAGATCATCAATTGCTCATATGACAGTTCAACATGAAGTTGAAGCAAATTAAAACAAGTTCAAGTTCAATATTGGCCATATGTCTAATGCCAGTCTATAAATTCCTCTTCAGCCTCATGCAACACATGCAGACATTGAAAATAGGAAGATCACAGGCCAGGGGGTAAAAAACCTTGTGGATCCAGTGGTGGTGTAAGCATCTCAGTGCTGACATGGGTCTCCATGCAACTCCTCTAGCTTTAAGACTGAATCCATCAGTTCCATGTGGTTTGTCAACAGGAACGTCTCTTAAGGGGAGAGCAGAGGTGTGTCTGTCTCCAGTGAGCTATTTATAGCTGTCATGCCTCTAAATGAGGTCATCAAGCTACAACCTGATCGACCCCTTTGCAAGTTGACAGGTTATGTAACTGCCACACACACTATTCTGGGCCAGTACCCATTTGTGTTGCAGAAGTTTGTTATTCATTCTCCAGTTGTTTTTCCTTGTTTTTCTGATTATCCTTTTGTTGATCTCCAGCTTTATGGCATGGTGGTCCAAGAAGGTCATCTGCGTGATCTCTGTGTTTGAATTTATTCAGGTTCAACTTGTGTCCCAGTATGTGGTCTATTTTTGAAAATGAGCCATGTGCACTTGAAAAGAATGTGGAACTTTTTCATTTGGATGGAAAACTATAAATGTCTGTCAGGTTCAGTTACCTAATTGTAGAGTATAGGAAGCCTCCTTGATGAACTTCTTTCCCAGTGATCTATCTTCCTCTGATAGTGGTATATTCAAGTCACCTACTATGATTGTTGAATCTGTGGTTTCTTTTTTCATCTTTTGAATAGTTTGATGAGTTTTGCGGGTCTCTTGTTAGGCGTGTATTTATTTATTATGCTCACTGGTTCCTGGTCTACTAATCCTCTGCGCATTATATAGTGCCCATCCTTATTTCTTGTTATGATTTGCACCTTGACGTCAATTTTGTCATAGATTAGGATTGCAATCCCTGCTTTAAAAAAAAAAAAATTGCCAGTTGCCTGGTATATTTTCTGCCAGCCTTTGATTCTTAGTCTAGTTTTGTCTGTGAGCTTAAGATATGTCTTTTGCAGGCAACAGTTTGCTAGATTATGTTTTCTGAACTAGTCTGCTAACCTGTGTCTTTTAATGAATTAGTTCAGGCCATTGACATTCAGAGTTGTTACCACCATCTGGGGAGTCATTGCTGTCATCTCATAACTATTGTGTTGGACATTTTCCTATCTCCTTTTCTATCAGTGTGCTGTGTTTACGTGGGAGCGCTTCATTTTTGCCTTCTTTTCCCTCTGAGACAATGTTATTTTAGTCATTATTTTTTGGCACATTGACTTCTGGATGGAGTTGCACCATATGTCAGTCTGTCTGCTTGTGCTTGGTGGATATTGGTCTGACCACAGTGAGATTTCAAGGATTTTCCTCAGGGTTGAGTGTCTTATGGTGTATGTCCCTGAGTTTTTCCTTGTCCAGGCAGGGTAGAGGATTCTCACCTCTTCTAGTCTGTTGCTAAGGTCCATTATCTTGTGTGTTGCTTCTCTTACCTCATCCATTAGTTCTTGCATTTCTCTTTGGTGCATGAATCCCATCCCCTCTATCATGGACTTCATCTCCTTTATCATTGCATCCTCTGTATTGCTCCCCTTATAGCCTGTATCACTCCAAGCAGCATTCTGAAGATTTCTTTTTGTTGCAGATCAATGTCTGTTTTTTCTATGAGTGCCATTAGGTTTAAGTCTTCTTCTGATGTTGTGTTTTGTTTTTCTTGTTTTCTTGTTGAGGGTGTTGAGGTACGCTGCTGTCTGTGTGATGTTTTGGAAGAACTAATTTTCATGTTCTTGGGAGACTGAGGGGCTCCAAACTTTTTCTCTGTGTGACTAGTAAGCGTGTCACACTTTCTGGGAGTACCTGTGGCCTACTATGGTGATGAGCCAGGCTGCTGTGTAGGTGAGACGATATGGTGAGGTCAGTGACTGTAGGTATGCCATTGGACTGCAACATTGCCCCACGCTTGGTTTGGATTGTTTTCTGACCACAATTTGCAGTCTTTCAAAGACTCTCTGTGGAGCCCAAAACTAGTAGAGCCAGTTTTTTACTTGGGCAGTGGCTTCTAGCCCCAAAATTTTCCTGTTTTGTTATGTTAAAATCCTAATCTGCTCTCCAGGAGCAAGGCTGGGTCTCCTACTCTCACCAGGGGGCAGTGATGCCCACAAAAAAAAATCCTAATCTGTGCTCTGAGGATTAGAGTTGCATCTGCCTTGTCATGTTAATATTATGTGAAAAGACTACGACCCAGTTTCTGGCTGCTTAGATTTGAAATTAACACAAAGGATCACAGCCTGGAATTGTATTAATTTTTTTTTTATAATGAGCTTGTGGGGTGCTCTGGTTTGGGGGCTGTGGCGTGCTGTCCCTCATGGAAGGGAGACCAGATTAGCCAAGTGGGTTTGGGGCAGACTGGATAGGAATTCTTCCTGGCTGTACTCCTGGCTCTTTCCTGCACAGCTATGTCAATGGCAAATATCCCAGGGGTTCTTCATTGCTGCAAATTGATGACTAATTATCTATTTTTATCCAGGCTGAAAGGTGTGGAGCTGGGAAGAGGTGGGAAAGGGGCTAGTCAATGTATTCACTCAGTTCCTGGCTGGGGAAGGTAGGATACAAAGCCCAGGAATGCAGGAGCAGGGTGGATGACAGAGAAAGGAACTCCAGTGTAAGGTCTTGTGGCTAGTTCTTGGAGGCTCTCTGTGCACCAGGGATTATAATCACTTTTAGACAGAAGCTTGGGGGAAATTCCACATCTTGGGTCCAGGAAGGGGTGGAGGATGCTGTCCCATTGGATCTGGTGAGGGATTAGTAGAGCCAAGACAGTGAACTTAGTCTTTCCATGAGTTCTCGAATTGCTCCATGGCCAAAAATCGCAGGGGTTGGTCTGAACAAGACTCTAGTACACTAAATCTATTTTTAACACCTAACCTCTCAATATTTGCCTCCTTACCTCTTAATTTTCTGATCTAACAACAAGAGCACTGGGTGGATGATTCTACCTGGACAGCATCTTGATTCTTCCTCTGAATACTTGATATTTGGAAATAAACAATTAGACTTCAATGATTGTTCTCCTCATAAGCAGTATTCTATATTTCCAGAATACTAATAAAAATAAAGTTCCCCAATATAATGCCTTAAAAGCACCCTCCCCCGAGTGCTTCCAAATTGGAAAGAAAAAAAGGACATACACCTACATACACATCATGAAGTTGTAAAACACTAATTATAAAGAATGGTTTCTAAAAGCTTCCAGATAAAGAAATAAAAATGAGTAATTAGCTAAGAAATAAGTCAATTAGGATGGTGTCTGGCTATCAAAAAGAACAGCATTTGGAGTCTTAAAGGCTTGTCTTTAAGCCAACAGCCATCTAAGTCAAGCATCAACGAAGTCCACATGGGAAAAGCACACTAACCCTATGTGATTCAAGGATTGTAAGTCAGAAAATCCAAAACTGAAGAAAAGACCAGTATCAGAGCTCAAATAATGCACACCCACTTGCAGAAGACTGGGGATGATAGTGGAAGGTCAAAATCCACTTGAAGAGTCCCCATGTGGATTTAGCTTCCAGTGAATCCCTTCTGACCATAGTCCAGATATGAATAGCCTTGCTATCACAGCAGAGTATGTAATAAAGTTGACTATGGAAGATGAAATTAGGTCAAAATGTAACATCTGACCATTTGATCACTCTTTTAATCCATGTTAAAGTTGTTACAGTTTTTGATATTTTCTGTTTTCTTTTTAATTGAGGTTGTGGCAGTTACATGATCTCCTGTCAATTTGAGTTGTCAAAGGGATGAAGTCTAGAATCAGGTCATAGCCAATTGTGCCTCTTTGGGGTCGTGGCCTTCTGAGGATTCTGGGAACTCCTGTTTTCCTCCCTGGAGTCAGGACACACACTTTCCCTTTGAAACATTCCTGTTGACAAGCCACATAGAGCTATGCTAATGGAAGAGCCCTGGAGCTGGAGGAGCCACGTGAAGACCCCTGCCAGTGTGAGATACTTCTGCTGGATCCACAAGACTTTCCATCCACTGGCCCATGATCGTCCTGCATTCAGCATCATTGCATGTGTTGTGTGAGTCTGAAGAGACATTTACAGACTGATTTCGGACATGTGGATTAATATTGGACTTAGGGACTTCATTTGGATTAGACTGAGATGTTTTATTCATGCATAATTTCTCCTTGATTTAAAGTTCTCTTTTACACATATTTGAATGCCTCTGTATTTGTGTCTGTAGCCAACCTGGATTAACACAGAGGGTTTCCTCTTTTTTGTTTAGTCATCATTGTAGAACAGCTCTTGTATATTTTCATGAAGCAAAGTCTGCTATTTTTTGTGTTGTCATGGTTTCCTGTGCTTTTGTTGTCACGTCTTAGAATCCAGGATCAAAAACTAGGTCCCCAGAGCACTACTTGTATGTTTGCTCTAAGAGTTTTGTACATTTTGTTATTACCTTTAGGTTGGTGATTGATTTCAGTTAAATTTCATTTATTTTGTGTGCAATGGTCCAACTTCATTCTTTGTACTTGGAAGTTCAATTGTTCCTGCACCATTTACTGAAGATTCTATTTTTATTCCACAAGTTCAGCCAATTAGCTGTAGCTCTATGGGCAGAATGATCTTTGTAAACATAAATGATATCACTCTTCTATTTATGTCCTCAACTTATTTCTCATTGCTTATATTTCAACTTCCTTAGCATGGCCTACATGGCCCTATTGATGGAATTTATCTACCTTATTCCTTTTGTTCCTCTTTCAGTCAACATGGGATTTAAAATTTACATTAGCCAGACCAAACAGACAGGAAATGCTCTTAAATTTCCTGTTTTTATCCAAACTGATTTATGTCTGCTGTTTTTTTTTTTTGCTGTAATTCTATAAGTTAATTATATAGCTTACAAATGAGAACCTGAATATGGGAAAAAACCAATTACTTCTATAAAGTATCTAAATTGAATGTTTGGAAAGATTTGATAAAACCATCCATCACAAAAGCCAATTATAACTCAAAGTAGATAAAATGTTTATAAAAATGAGATGGGATAAATTTTTAATGTCCTGAAAAAGCTGTACTAATTTTGTTTTGCACATTCCAGTATATTTTCATTCTTTATTAAAGAAATGAAACTGGAAAGAATGCATAAGCAGTATGATATATGCAAGACATTTAAAGTACAATTCCAATTAATGGATATTCTTAAAAAAAAAAACAACCCATCTTAGTCCTTCAATTAAAATTGGTGAATGAGGTGGTTAAAATACTATAAATATCTAAATAAGACAAATATTTTTTATGATACTTAGTTTTAACAGATTAATTTGAGTAATTAACCAGTCAACTTTCAATCTTGGCATAAGGAGTAGTTGCTTCTTCCCTTGTTCAATAAGGTTGATAGAAGAGTACTAGAAGATGAGACCAGGAGGGAGAGTTTGTTCTAGGCCAATGGTTCTCAACTTTCTAATGCCGCTGCCCTTTCATACAGTTCCTCATGTGTGATGACCCCCAACCATAAAATTATTTTCTGTTGCTACTTCATGACTGTAACTTTGCTCCTATTATGAATCAGGCGACCGCTGTGAAAGGGTCATTTGACCTTTAAAGGGGTTGCGACCCACAGGTTGCAAACCACTGCTCTAGGGTGACCAGGAAAGGGCCTAGATTTTTCGTAAAGTCATTGTCTGTAGGTATGTCTTCTTAAGCTAATCAGTTTTCCAAGAAAGAATTCCTCAAAACCTCTGTAGGGCAGGACATCTTGGAGTCCCACTGCTTCCTTTTAAAACCCTCAAACAATTCTCTTTACAACCCTACCATATACCACTGATCCATGTGTCCTACCTCAGAGAAACCTGGTGCCTTTAATTTCTGAAGCTCATAGGAATGCTGTGACATTAATTCAGTTCCTATTTCTGTGTGAATTGCTTTTTTCCTCAAATTTCATTGATTATCAATTCCAACATGTATGCAGAGAAAATAACCAGGGAGGCTGGATTATATGAAGAAGAATGTGGCATTGGGATTGGAGGAAGGCTTATTAACAACCTGAGATATGTAGATGAACAACCTCAGCTTGTTGATAGTAAGGAGAACTTGAAGCATTAGCTGATGAATACCAAGGATTGCAGCCTGCAGTATGGATTACAAGTCAAAGTAAAGAAGACCAGAACATTGACAACTGGACCAATAGGTGACATCATGATAAACAGAGAAAACATTGGTGTTGTCAAGGATTTTGTCTTGCTTGGATCCATGATCAGTGCTCATGGAAGCAGCCTTTAAGAGATCAAATGCTTTGCTTAAACCTGCTGCACAAGAGCTTTTAAAGTGTTGAAATGCAAGGATGTCACTTTGAGGACCAAGGTTGTTGACCCAAGCCATGGTACATGTGTGAAAATTGGACATCCGGTAAGGAAGACTGAAGAAGCATCAATGCATTTGAAGAGTGGTGCTGGTAAAAAAAGTGCCAAGAATGTACATTTAAAGTACCATGGACTGCCAGAAGAACAAACAAATCTGTCCTGGAAGAAGTTTAACTAGAGTGCTCCTTAGAGGGAAGTTTGGTAAGACTTCATCATGCCTACTTTGGGCATAGTGTCCGGAGAGACCAGTCGCTGGAGAAAGATACCGTGCTTGGTAAAGTAGAAGGTCAGTGAAAAAGAGGACAACTCTCATCAAGATGAATTGACGCAGTAGGTGCAACATTGGCCTCAAACATAAGAACATCTGTCAGCATGACCCAGGCCTGGGCAGTGTTTCCATCTTGTGTCAATAAGGTCTCTATGAGCCGAAACCTGCAATGAAATGGCACCCAACAATAATGACTCTCTATGCCCACCTTTTCACAGGCACTCAGTTTCTAGTTTTCTGTGGTCTATGCCAGCCCAGCGACATTTATCCATCTGCTTCTCAATACCTCTGCATTGTTGTGTCTCATTTACCCCTAAGAATGCCAGTCCTTTTACTGTTATTTTAGTGGAATTCTGGAAGGGAATGGAGGGAGATTTGCATGTTTGATTTGTCACGTTGAACTGGAAATGATGGTGACTTTGTCCCTGGACTTTAATTTCAGTTCAGCACCTGTAGCTGTTTGATCCTATGCCCATTACGTAATTTCACCAGACCATTTGACTCAATTGGTGAAATGGCCATGGTAGTAACTGCCTTGCAGAAATAATTGTTTTGAGAAATAATTAGCATATGAAGTGCCTACCATAGAGTTTGGTACTTAATAGGCAACAAAAGTAGTTATGGGCAGGGAGACATTAAGACTCTACTTTTGTAAAGATTTACAATCAGAAACTCTAAGGTATAGTTCTGCTCTTTCCTCTTTGGTTTGTTATGGACGGACTGAATGTCAGTGTGCTTTTTGGTTTTGTTTATTCATATTATTAATCTATAGGCTTGTGGTACACTAGGTATTAAGTTGGAATTAATATTTAGATCCTGTACAGTATGTCTATCTACTTCTCTCTCTCTCTCTCTCTCGTATTTCTTGCTGCTAGTTATTCTGTTTATGTTGTCTTCCATAGATTTCATGACATGATAATAGCAGAAAATGTCTGTGGATCTCTCTCTCTGCCTATTCTCACCTCTAACCCCAGGATCTAGTAAATATCTAGACATTTAAGAGGAGCTCAGTAAGTATGTATGGATTAGTTGAATGAATACTTGCACACCGTTTACATATTTCTCCATGGGAGGAAGGTGGGGCTCTCTGCTTTCTTACCATTTTCATTCTCAGAAATCCAGTATAGGGTCACTATGAGGTGGAGTCAACTCGATGGCTATGGGTTTATTTTGGCTTTTGGTTTGCTTAACAGATGGTTATTTTAAAGTCATAGTATAGCCTAAACTAATACAGCACAATGGAGGTCTGTCACAAATCCATAGTTTAGACAGTGCTAGGTATTTGATGAAAATGATAAAAGTAATTAAAATACTGTAATGTAACAAATGTACATACACATATACTGTAAAGGAGTCTTTGTGGCACAATGATTAGATGCTCACTGCTAACTAAAGGGCCAACAGCAGTTGTACACAGCAGAAAAGAGCTGGCAATCTCTGCCCAGACAGATTTTAACCTAGGAAACCCTGTGGGTTAGTTGTACTCTGTCACACTTTGAGCCAGAAGTGACTCGAAGTCTGTATGGGCCAGGTCTTATACATGTATATGCTTGTTGCACGCTTGTGTAGGCATTGGACTATTAACCACAGGGTCAATGTTTCTTATCTCCCAGTTGCTTCTCTGGTGAAACATGAAAGAGACTGTTGAGTTAGTCGGGGTAGACTAGAGAAACAAGTTTATAGACACGCATATGGATAGAAGGGAAAGGTTTATGTACAAAAGGAGTGCAACATTGAGAAAGCATCCCAGCCCAATCCAGTCCAAGGTCATAGGTCTGGTGTTAGTCCATATGTCTGAGACCAGTCTATAAAGTCTCCTTCCAACTCACAAGGCACGTGCAATGACACCAGGATGATCACAGACGAGTGGGTCTTCTGTATCCAGTGGCAGTAGAAGCATCCCGGCACTGGCAGGGGTCTCTCCATGGCTCCACGTTTCCAGAGTTGACAGTCCATCAGCCATATCCATTGGTGGTAGAAGCATCACAGTGCTGGCAGAGGTCTCTCTGTGGCTACTCTGGCCCCAGAGGTCTGGATCTATCAGGCCAAGCCCATGTGGCTTCTCCTCTGGCTCCTCCAGATTCCAGGACTCGGTATCTATTAACATGCCACCATCTTGTCTTGTCAGTAAACCAACTGCAAGAGACCTAATCAAGTCTCTCTCCTCCAATTGGGAAATACCATGAGACTTCCCAGAATTCTCAGGAGAAAGACATGCTCACACAGAGGTCCCATTGGCTGTCTCCAGATTGACAGGCTAGACTCCACCCCTACACTCTTAGTCAGATTGGCACCATAGCACGTGACTGCCACAACTGTCTACTCATGTAAAGATTTTCAAAGGCTAGGAATGGCAGTGGGATTTTTTTTAATGCATATAAATATGGGAAAACGTGTATATAAACAGGCATTCGTACCAATTAAGAGCCATTCTGTTCCAACAGCCCAATTAATTATGCCTGACCTTTGGCATTTCAGCAACGCTATCTTGGGCTGACAATGAAAGTGCCTTTATGTCTTGTATCCCCACACAATTTCCTGGCTGCCGCCCACAATCCATTCAACAAATGTCTGTGCTTCATATCTGGGTCCTGCAGAAATAAGTGTCCACTTTTCATTTTAGAAAATGAAACTTTACATATTGGAGAGGCCGATTTAATGTATAATGTGCCTTCTCATACTTAAATGAAAATTTGCCCATCAACTACTTCATATTTTAACATTATTTTTGAGTGGCACATTCAGATACAGTGGTAAAACTAGTTTTCTCAAATAGTTTTAAGTTTGTGTGGCTGCTTTTACTTAAAAGTGCAACATCACAATGATTTCTTGTTATAACTATGCTCGTTTCCTTTTTTCTGTATTTTAAAATATGCACTATTTTTATATTAATGGTTTTTTATATGAAATCAAAACACTTGAAAAGCATGGAATTTCTAACAGAAAATTTTTATCATTGTGTTTTCAGCAGGCAGAAACAGAAAATTAATTAGGAACATTTCTAAAAGTAAATCTACTACGTTCCCACCAATATGCAGAGTAAGTTGTGAGTTTGAATAAATCCTGGCTTTGTTGATAAAATATAGATGGCTAGATATCAACTTGTTTGGTGGGTACTTGTTTAGAAAATTCTTATTTTAATTAGATCAAGTATCCAAGAAACAGAGAGTGAATTTCCAAACATTCTTCAAGAATTTTGCCACCTTTATTTATTTAGCATTTCTCATTTAACAAGGCCTCTTTCAAGTAATTAGTTTTAGTCCAATTTGAATTCTTAAGTAAAACACTCACTAAGAACTTGAATGTCTTCTCTGATGTTTCATACTGAGGCGTGTTTTGATCTGGGACTTCCTTAACATTTTCATACATTTGCATAAGTGAACATAATAGTTGCATCTGGGTGAGGAATTTTCATTTGTAATAGCTAAGATTACCTTTCATCACCCTGAAAGAGGTGAGTCATTTTTAAAATTATTTTTAAGATTCTAGGACATTCGAGGTCACTATTTCAGAGATTCATTCTGGTATTCCCCGCTTTCAAGCAAGATCCATCTGACATCAGTAGTGATTTCCTTTGTCCTGTGGCCTCTTTTGAATACATCTTGAGTATCTGACAATCCCTAGAGATATACTGCTAGGGCATTGTAAGATTATCTTCAACAAAACTTTACTTTCACCTAACATTAATTATATTGCTTAAAGATTTACTCATTTTGTTGTGGCATTTTTCTGTGAATGGATCACACATGGATCACGTCCAGTGGTTTGCCAGGCAGCTAGCTGGCTTCCAAATGTATTGGTACAAATAAGTGAGTGCTTCTAGGACTGCTACAATTTTCAGAACATCTCAATTGGTCTTCCATTAGTTTCTGGAAACTTTTCTCTAGTGTCTTCAGTGTATCTTGAATTTCCTTCAGTATACTCAATTCTTGACCATGTGCTACCTCCTGAAATGGTTGAATATCAACTAATTTTCTTTTTTTCTACAGTAACTGTGTATTCCTTCCATCTTTTAAAATTTATTAAGACTTGGTTGGAGCCTAACATATTGCCTATTCTGGAAAAAGTTTCATGTGTTCTGGTAAGTAATGTTTATTTTGTTGTTACTGGAGGGAGTGTTGTAAGGAGTCAGGTTGATTAAGTAGGTTATTTTTTCCCTATGTATACTTACTGAATTTCTTTTCACTTGTTCTGGTCTTCCTCAAGAATGGTGTTTTGAAGTCCTCCACAATTATTGTAGTATTCTATTTCCATCGTTAGCATTATAAGAATTTGGTTAACATATTTTGAGGATCTTTCTTTGGGTGCATAACAGATTGTTATTTCTTTTTGTTTAATTGTTCCATTTATCACTATGCAGGGCCTTCCTTTCTCTCTCATGATGGAGTGTGCCTTGAAATCTATTTTATCAGGGATTCATATTGCCACTCCTGAAGTTTTAGATTGCTAATAGCCTGATATGTTTTATTCCAATGTTTGATTTTAAGTTTATTTTTGTCTTTGTGTCTAAGATGTGTTTCTTGTATGCAGCATATTGATGGGTCTTGTTCTCTTCTGTTCTCTATCTCTTGACGGGTACATTTGATTTATTTGCGTTCAGTGTAATAATTGGTAGGTGTAGATTTATTACCGTCACTTTGCTGTGTGTCTTTTTCTGTGATGTTAGTTTCTTTGCTCCTCATAACTTTCCCTGCTGAGTTCAGTTTGTGAGTTTTCTAGTCATTTTCCAAAGAAACAATTTCTTGTTGATTCTTTCTATTGTTTTACTGTGTGATTTATTTCTATTTTAATCATTGTTTCTTTTCTTCTGCTACCTATAGGCTTACTTTGATGTTCTTTTTCTAATTGTTGATGTTAAGATGCTGATTTTAGTTCTCTTTTTTGAAGTGTGCATTTATTGCTGGAAATTATCCTCTGAGCACTTTGTTAGCTGTCTTCCAAAGATTTGATATGGTGTGTTTTTGTTCTCATTTGCTTCAAAAAATTAAAATAAAAAATTTTCTTATGTTATCCAATAGTTTTTAAGCAGGGTGTTATTCTACCTCCATGTGTTTTCCTTGATGTCCCTATTCTTTATTTCTAATTTTATAGCATTGTCATCTGAGAAGATGCTTAATAATATCTTATTTCAAATTTTATTGAAACTTGCTTTTTTGGCCTTACACATGGTCTATTACAAAGAATGGCCCATGTGCACTCGGAAAGGTTGTATATTATGTTATTGGGTGGTATGTTCAGTATGTGTCCACTAGGTCAATTTGGCTGATTGTGTGGCTTACTCTGTCTTGGTTGAATTTATGTCTGGTTGTTCTATCCATCATTAAAAGTATATAAGTATCCTACTATTATTATAGTGTTATCTACTTTCTGTTCAAATCTACATACATGTATTTTGATTATTTTGAGGGTCTTTCATTTGTTGCATAGATGTTTATTATGGTTTTTACTTCTTGCTCATTGACACTTTAATCATTTTTTTTACTTTAATCATTAAATAATGCCTTCCTTTATCTCATGCTGGATTTTGCTCTAAAGTGTATTTTACCAGAAATTAATACTGTGATTCCTGCTCTTTTTTGATTTCCGTTATTTTGATCTTTTTCCTACTCTTTGATTTTCAGTCTATTTTTTTTCTTTCTAAAGTGTATCTTTTGTAGACAGTATGTTATGGTTCCTGCTTATTTAGCCATCCTGCTACTGTATGTCTCTTGACTCAGCATTTAATACATTTGCGCTTTGTTTCATTATTGATAGGTCTGAGTTTATTGCTGTCGTTTTGTGTGTGTGGTGTGTGTGTGTGTGTGTGGTGGTGGTGGTGGTGGTGCTGGTTTCTTTCTTCCACACATAATTTTCTTTGTTGTGTTCATTTTGTTTGTGAGTTTTGTTGTCATTACTTCCTTGCTGTCATTTTAGTGTTTACTAAATTTTAGGACTTTCTTTTTTTTTATTCTGATGAAGTTTATTCATTTCCTTTAAAGATACCCTGTGTGATAGGTAGATCTATTGTGCCAACCAGGCCCACAGGAGCATGTGGGATTAATCAGGGAAGTTTGGAGGGTAGGGATAACTGGCTCTGCAAAGCCCACCCCTCTCTTTCTTGCTCTCATGATCATAGCATGCTGAAGCGTGTGTGCTGATGTTGTGGCTAGTTCTCTGCCTCAACCTGTGAACTACACTACCTGGGATCAGACCAGTGCAATCCGTGCATCTTGTCGCTGAAGCCTGAGGATCCTTTGAACCCTGCTTTGCCACGCTGCTGGTGTGTACACTGCTTGGGCTTGAGACTGGTGGAGTCAATGGCCTGGCCTGGCTTGCGTTGGATATACCGTCAGGGCCTGCTTCACTAAGCTCCTGGCCTTTGCTTGCTGCCTGTGAGTGAACTCTGCTTTCCTTGCTCCAGGGAGGACTTTGCTGTCTGCTTCCTTGACTTTGGACCCAGCAGCCCATGTGAGCTGAAGGGCTTCTAGAATATCAACTATTCCATGGAAGTGAGTTGAACTGAACACTCTTCACTGCTGTGTGGACTAATTCGCTGTTATAGTCCATATATGTATATATAGATTCCATTATATATAAAATATATATATTCATAAGCGCCCTGGTTTCATTTCTCTAGAGAACCCTGCCTAACACACCCTATGATTTATTCATTTCTTCCCAAGTTTAGACAGCACATTTTCTCTTGAAATATACTTGACTTTCTCTACATATGAAATTCTGTAGCTATACTATTCTTTATTTTGTAATTGTCATCATTACAAATTGTTATCTCAGATTTTATCATTTCAATCTTATAGGTTTCACTTTTGGTATTGCTATACCTTACTTGACAGCTAGGTAGTTTTTGTCATAGATATTATTCTCAGGTTTTTGTCTCTAGTTGTTGGGTCTCTGTCCCCAAAAAAACTCCCTTTAGTGTTTTCTTGTAAGGTTGGACTGTTTTTACAAATCCTTTCATTATCTGGAAATGTCCTAATTTCACCATTATATTAAGGGACAGTTTTGCTGAATATTTGATTCTTGGTTGAAAATTTAGTTTCTTTCAGAGTTTTATATATGCCATCCCATTTCCTTGTGGAGACATCGCAAGCTTCTCTTGGGATTTTTTGCTTGTCTTTGGTTTTGAAAAGATTTTTTCTTTTTTGGGGGGTGGGGGGGGGAAATCATTGCCCTCTGGTGGGAGTAGGAGGCCCAGCCTTATTCCTATAGAGATGCTGCAGGATTTGAACCACCAGGCCAGTGGGCCGCAGTCCCGCACTCAACCACTGTGCCACTGGGGCTCAGCCCCAAGGTAATTTTCTTTTTTGTGGGTCTATATGTTGAAAGTTCATTCAACTCTTAAATGTATATTCTCTCATCTCATGATGTTAGGCAAGTATTCTTCCAACAACTTTTCAATGATTTTTCTCTGTTCTTTTTGTCTTTTCTACCTGCTATGCCAGGTATGGAAAACTGAAGGGTAATGTGCTGCATTTATCATGAAAGAGAATATTTCAAGATGCATCTTGAAGCACAATGCAGTCTTCAATAGGATAATATGTCCGATTAATCCAACTATTATTCACAAGAATAACTTAGAGTCCTGTCAACTTCTTCATCTGAAACTTGGCAAACATATAATCAAGATGTTTGATAATTACTGAAAATTTGAATGTGAAAGTTTGAAACAAGGATCCCTCCCTGGAAAATGTGCCCTTGCTATAGAAATGAAGTTAGAAATCTCCAGATAAAAGTTTGCAACACCGGCACCACCTTGATTGCAAATACATTTTCAAGAACATAAATGACAACCATACACATAGACCTCATCAAATGGAATACATATGTGTTAGTCAGGGTAGACCAGAGGGGAAAAATTCATAAACATGCTTCTGTGTATAAAGGAGAGGTTTATATACAAGAGCAACTGAACATTGAGAAAAACATCCCAACCCAGTCCACTCCAAAGTTATAAGTATGATATTAGCCCATATGTCTGATACTAATCTATAAGTCCTCTCCAGACTCACGAAACACATGCAATGGTGCCAAATGCTGAACAACCACAAGCCAGAGGGTAGGGAGTCTTTGGATCCAGTGATGTTGTCAGCATCTCAGTGCTGGCAGGAGTCGCCGCGTGGCTTCTCTAGGTCCAGGTTTCTTGCTGCATCAGGGTAAGTCTATGTGGCTTCTCCTCAGGAATGTCTCTCAGGGAACCTGCCTTGTCAGTCGCGTCTCTCAGGCAGTAAGAATTTTCAGTAGAAAGTCTCCAAGGAAGTGAGTTTTTCCTGCTTCCAAGAAAAAAGTTCCAGATTTCTCAGAATTCCCAGAGAAGGTCATTCCCATGCAGTGGTCTCACTGGCTAGCTCCAGATTGACAGACTGGACACCAGCCCTACACTACACTCTTGATCCTCAAATGGACACCAGATCAGGTGACTGCACAACACAAAAATCAAATGAGCTATTTATGGAAACAGACAATAGAGAAGCTCAATATCGTCAGCCAAAATCAGCTTGGGGACCAATTGTGGAACAGACCAATTGCTCATATAAGTTTAGATTGAAGTTTTACAAAAAACTATAGCAAGTCCATGGGAAACCAAAATATACCCTGTGTGTGTTCCACTTGAATTTTAAGAACTTCTTCAGAAGAAATTTGAGACATTGCATACTCATGACAGAGTTGTGGAATGACATCAAGGACAGCATACACGAAGAAAGCAAAATAGAATTAAGAAGACAAAACATAAAGATCAATGTGTGTGTCAAAAGAGACTCTGAAACTTCCTATTGAACATAAAGCAGCTAGAGCATAGTGAAGAAATAGTGGGAAAGAAGTACTAAACAGAAAATTTCAAAAGGCAACTCAAGAAGACAAAGTAGATAATTATTATAATGAAATGTGCCAAAACCAAGAGTTAGAATGGTGTTTGGCAGAGTTTTCTAAAGAAATGAAACCAGTGTACTCATATGTATATAAAGAAATTTTTATCAAGAAAGATACATATACCAATAAAGCAGCATGCAACCTCAGAGTGGGCAAACCAAATTCAAATCCAGTCTGTAGATAAGATACTAGAAAGCTCCCTGACACGATCACAGAAAGCAAATGTGTGCATAAACAAATGTGATGAAGAAAGCTGCTGGTGCCCGGCTATCAAAAGATGTGCATCTGTGATCTTAAAGACTTGAAGGTAAATAAGTGGCCATCTAGCTAAGAAGCAAGCCCACATGGAAGAAGCACAACAGCCTGTGTGACCACGAGGTGTCAAAGGGATCTGGTATCAAGCATCAAAGATCTAAAAAATTATATCATTATAAATGAGGGGGACTTCAGATTGGGGACCCAAAGCCCATCCATAAGTGAAGCGACATCCTCTTACAGAGGGGTTGCAGCGAGGAGATGAGTCAATCTAGGTACAGTGTAGTAGCAATGAAATGTGCAACTTTCCTCTGGTCCTCAAATGCTTCCTCCCACTGACTATCATTATCCCAGTTGTGCCAGATAGATTCGGCTAGACCAGGGGATGTACATTGGACTCAGAAATGTGGGAATTTATAATAGATAATCCTTTGAGACTAGTGGGGACTGGTGACACTGGGAGGATGGAGGGATGGTGGAGTAGAAAGGGGGAACAAATTTCTGGGATCTACATGTGACTACCTCTCTGGGGTGTGGACTATGGGGGTGTGTGAGTGAAGTGACACAGTGTATGATATGAAGAGGTAATAATTTGTAAATTATTGGAAGTTCATGGGAGAGGAAAAAGGGAAAGGGGAAATATGGGGAGTTGGAATTTAAAAAATAAAGAACTAGAGGAAAGAGGAGCTTATGCTGGAGGGGTTCAAGTAGAAAATGTTTGTAGATGAATGTGGCAACATGTGTACAAATATGCTTAATATGAATGATGTATTGAATGTTGTAAGAACCCCCAATAAAATCTATATTAAAAAAAGGACACTAGAAAGAAACACTTCCCTATTCATACAGCTGCTAACTGATGAACCCTGAACTGATGAAGCAAGAGGTGGAAGGCAGCTGGCCAATAGACATAGAGTCAAATGAATCCAAAACAGGGAACATGGCAGATCTGCAACATTTCCCAGGTTGGGTAGGTCACGTGGTTGGTAAGCCAATCCATGTCTCACTCAGGAAGCCAGATGCAGCATCCAGACCAGCAGGAATATCAAGAGGAGGAGGGTTCTTCATATCCTCTCTGTAGATATCAAGCAAGCTACATCCTCAAGGAGACATCATCAGGCTATGACCGGATCAGAGATTGCCATGTTGACACAAAGCCTATCACAACACGTTAAGCATATCTCATGCTAAAAGAATTAAAGGAAAATAATCCACACCTTAAATTCCTATATTAAATGCTTATGTAGGCAAAAACAATTAAATTTTACAGAAAACAAGAAAAGATGATGGAAAGAATACACAGAATCACTGTACCAAAAAGAACTAGTTGACATTCAACCATTTCAAAAGATAACATAAGAACCGGTGGTGCTGAAGGAAGAGGTCCATGCTACACTGAAGGCATTAGCCAAAAAACCAAACTCCAGGAATTGATTGATTACCAACTAAAATATTTGGACAAGCTAATGAAGCACTGAGGTCCTCACTCATACATGTCATGAAATTTGAAAATTAGCTACCTGGTTAACCAACTGGCAGTGATCCATATTTGTGCCCAATCCAAAACAAGGTTACGCAACAGAATGTGGTAAATTATGGGATAATATCATTAATAACATATGCAACATAATTTTGATGGTATTTCAACAGTGAATGCAGCAGTACCTTAACAGGGACCTGCCAAAAATTTGAGCCAAAAATCAGTAGAGGATGCTGAGTGAGGAATATGATTGCTGATGTTAGATGAATCTTGGCTTAAAGCAAAGATTTAAGGAAAGCTTTTCAAAAGCTAGAGATGCGGATGGCACAACCTTGTTTGCTAAAAGTCAAGAGGACTTGAAGTACTTGCTGATGAAAATCAGACTGCAGCCCTCAGTATGGCTTATAAGAAATGTGGGAAACAATGTAGGAAAACAAAAATCCTTATAACTGGACTGTGTTAGTCCAGTAGACTAGAGAAACATTCATAGACACTCATATGTGTATAAGGAAGAGTTTTATATTAAAAAGTAATTACACATTAAGAAAACATTCCAGCTTTTTCAGTCTAGATCAAATTTATAAGTCCAATATTAGCTCATACGTCCAATACCGATCTATAAAGTCCTCTTCAGACTCACGAAACATAGGCAATGATGCCGAAAGCACCAAGATCGGCGAGTGAAAGGCCTTGTGGATCCAGTGACAGTAGAGGCATCTCAGTGCTGGTAGGGGTCTCTCTGTGGCATCTTCAGCTCCAGGACTTTAGTGTAGCTCCATGTGTCTTGTCAGCAAGCATGTCTCACAGGGACCGAGTGTGTGTCCTGCCTCCAGCGAGCTATTCATTTCCGTAGGACCTCCAAATGAGGTCATCAAGCTGTGACTTGATTAACAGACTAAGCTCCTTTCACTTTTAAGTCTCAAATTGACAACAGATTATGTAACTCCACATGGACCAACAGGTAACATCATGATAAATGGAAAAAAGATTGGCGTTGTCAAGTATTTGTTTTATTGGTATCTATAGTTACCACTCCTAGAAGCAGGAATCAAGAAATTAAATGTTGTGTTGCATTGGGCAAATCTGCTGCACAGGACCTCTTTAAAGGGTTAAGGAACAAAGATGTCATCTTGTGCCTGACGTGAACCATGGGGTTTTCCACTGCCTTGTATAAATGTGAAAGGTAGGCAATTAATAAGGAAACCATCGGACAATTGAAGCATTTGAATTAGATGTTGGTAAATAATATTCAAAGTACCATGGTTTACAAAAATATTAAAATAAAAAAAATCTAAGAAAGTATAACCCATAGCAGCAAGAATGGTGAGCAACAGATCAGTGCCTGTGGGGAGATATTTATTCTTGCTCAATAGTGAGTCAGCGAAGAAGAGGAAGGCCCTCGACGAAACACAGTGGCTACAATCATGGGCTCAAATATACCAATTGTGAGGATGGTACAGCACTGGACAGTGTTTCATTCTTTTTGTACATAGGGTCCCTATAAATTGGAACTGACTCAATGATCCCTAACAACAACAGTAAACAGGTTACAAATTAGGATCAGAAATATTGAGGATACAGTTCTTTTGCTTACAAGACTTCTTCTCAGCCAGGTAGGCAGGTATATCTCTTTAACTTCTCAGTTAAGTGGCAATTTGATTCCTGCTGTATTTAGGCAACTGTTACAAAGCTCCTTCAATGCTGATTAATGCCTAAAAGGCACTGTATTTTGAAATTGAACTTCTTGCTCAGAACAATTTTGAGCATCGTGGAGTACCAGACAGTATTTAATTCTTTTATACATAGGCTCATGATAAGTTGGAATCATACCAATGAAACCTAACAAACAGCTGGGTAGATGTATTAGTCCAGATAGACTAGAAAAACAAATTAATAAACACGCATATGGATATAAGGGAGAGGTTTATATGCAAGAGGAATGGAACATGGAGAAAGCAACCCAGTCCAGTCCAGTCCAAGATCATAAGTCCAATATTAACCCATATGCCCAATACCAATCTATAAAGTCTCCTTCCAACTCACAAAGCACATGCAATGACACCAGGACAATCACAGACCAGTGGGTGCAGAGTCTCGTGTATTCAGTGGCAGTAGAAGCATCCTAGTGTTGGCAGGGGGCTCCCTATGGCTTCTCATTTCCAGGGTCAGGGTCCATCAGCAGTAGCCACTGGCGGTGGAAGCATCTCAGCACTGGCAGGGTCTCTCGGTGGCTTTTCCAGCTTCAGAGGTCTGGTTCCATCAGGGTAAGCCTGTGTGGCTTCTCCAGCTCCTTCAATTCCTAGGACTCAGGGTTTATGCTGCCATCTTGTCTTGTCAGTCGAAAGTCTCCCAGGCACTGAGTCAAGTCTCTCACCTCCAATTTGGAAATACCTCTAGACTTCCCGGAATTTTCAGGGGAAAGCCATGCCCACACAGAGGTCTCAATGGCTATCTCCAGATTGACAGGCTAGACTCCACCCCTACACTCCCAGTGCTGAAATTGACACAGATCAGTGACTGCCACAGTAGAAAACAATGTTGACATTCATAATGCTTTGAAAAAATATTCTTTTGTCTTCCGAATTTTTTTTATCAAATCTTTAGGTGATCAAATTTTTAATTCTTTAAGAGTAATCTGCTACAGGGAAGGATTTTTAATGTTCATAGAGGCACTTTTTATATAATGATTTATAATTATGATATAAAAATATACCAGTTTAAAGTTTATAAATAAAAAAGCATTTAACCCTTGAGCTTTGTAGACTAGAGAAACAAATTCATAGACATACATATGGGTACAAGGAAAAGGTTTATATACAAGAGGAATGGAACATTGAGAAAACATCCCAACCTAGTCCAGTCTAAGGGCATAAGTCCAATATTAGTCCATATGTCTGATACCAGTCTATAAAGTCTCCTTCCAACTTACAAAGCATGTGCAATAACACCAGGACAATCAAGGGCCAGTGGATGCAGAGTCTTGTGTATCCAGCTGGGGTAGAAGCATCCCAGCACTGGCAGGGGTCTCCCCATGGCTTCTCCTCTGGCTCCTTTAGTCTCCAGGAATCAGGGTTGATCAGCATGCTGTCTTCTCATCTTGTCAGTAGTTCATCTCCCAGGAACTCAGTCAAGTCTCTCTTCTCCAAATGGGAAATATCATGAGACTTCCCAGAATTCTCAGGAGAAAGCCATGCCCACACAGAGGCCTCAATGGCTATGTCCAGATTGACCGGCTAGACTCCACCCCTAGACTCCCAATCATGAAATTGACATACAAGTACATGACTGCCACAAGTTTTTAACTTTAAATATCATATGAAATAAAATAGTAACTTATTTTCTGTGCATTTAATTCAAGTTGAGCAAATGAATACACCTGAACAATGCCTTATTTGCAAATAAGCTCAATTAAGTCCACCAACATTTTAGACTACAACTTCATGGATTTAACTACATTTTGTGTACGGGACGAGGAAAACTTAAAAACTTTATGAATCAAAACTTCCCAACCACTTGAACAATTCTTTTAAATATAATAAGCCCAGTTATCTTAAATATTCTTAAACCATTCATAAATAATATTTTCCTCAAATTATCAACTCAATACTAGCAAACTATTATACCAGATTTGTTTCTGTTCTAACATGTAAAATAACAAATGAAAACTATTTTGTTTATTTTATCACCTCTATTTTTAACTTCATTTTTCCCCAGGAAGGTTTGGGTTGAGATATAGAGATGATTAAGTAAATAAAATCAAACCTTCCCAGGAAGGTTTATTTTAGACTTATTTATAGTTATGTAAATATTCTAGTCTGCTAGACTATTGGTTTTAAAATTTAGCAGAGTTAGTTTTTGGAGAAAGCCCTTTTTGGAAGCCCTTGTGTTTCCATTCCCCCTGATGTCCCACCCCTGTACATTTTCACAGCACAAATACCTCCTGCCAACCCACCACTCTCCTAGGTTTGCTCACAGTGCCCTGCACAGAACTGAAATTCTAACTTTGGATGTCATCAAGTTTGTCAACTTTTCACATTATAGCTTGTGCTTTGGGGGTATTGTATACAAAGAATCTTTCTATTCTTAGGTCACAAAATGTTTTTCTACACTTGCTGCTCTTGATTTTATAATTTCATCTTTCATAATTAGATCTTTGATCCCAGAACTCACCCTTACAAGACATATCAAAAAGGCATCTACTTAATTATTATCCATGATTTTATGAAACATCTGCTAAACAACCTGCACTCTCCTCATGGATTTACTGAAGTTTCTTAGTTGTATTTTGAAGTCTCCATTAGAGTTTCAAGTCTAAAACATGAGTTTGTGGAAGTCTGCTATTTACAGTGGAACTCTGATTCCATCTTGAGTCTTAGCAACATGGAGTTAGTCTCCATCAAGGTTATCTTGACCACTTAAGAGCAAATATAGAAAACTTTGCCCCCAAGGAGAATATGTCTGAAAGTGAGTGACTTCCCTAGCCAGCTCCTTCAATGCAGGGGGGTGAGGTACTGTCTTAGATCCTTTGGACGAGGCACAAGAAAAGACCAGCCCCTGATAAAGTAGAAGGTCAGGGAAAGAGGAGGACCCTTGAGGAGAGAGAGTGACACAGTGGCTGCAGCAGTGAGTTCACATAGACCAACAATCGTCAGGATGGCACAGTTCCGGGATTTATTTCTAAGATTGCTAGGAGTCAGCGTGAGCCTGAAGGCACTGTGTTGGTCTGGGTAGACTAGAGAAACAAATCCACAGAAACTCATATGTACATAAGAGTTTTTTTTATAAAGGTAAGCATATATTAAGAAACCATCCCAACTCAGTCTAGTCCAAGCCTTTAAGTCCAACATGAGCCCGTATGTCCGACACCAATCTAGAAAGGCCTCTTCAAACTCGCACAGCACACAATAATGCCGAATGCAGGAGAGAAGTTGAATCGGTGAGCATGTAAGCATCTCAGCGCTGACAGGGACTCCATGTGGCCTCTCCAGCACCCAGAATTGCATCAGGTAGGTCCATGTGGCTTCTCCTCAGGATGTCTCACAGGAAGTGAGCCTTGCCAACTGAGGCAAAAAGAACTAGCTAAGGCAGCCACACACTGGTCTGACCATCAGATAACAAGAGAACCAGAGGACAAGAAAAGCAAGACTCACAGCCATTTCTCTCTCCATCCTTCAGTTAATCTCACATGTGTTTATTGGACAGATTGGCACAATAAACCTTAACTATCTCAAACTATCTCAGGCAACTAACAACAATAACAAAGCCAGCCCAGGGATAGATAGTCCTGCCCTCGGGAGACTTGCCTGGGCATACCCTCCATGGCAGTTGGCATGCAAGACCACGTAATCGTGAGCTATAGGCAAACCATCAAAAAGCCAACCTCCAGCCCACATTTATAGGTCCACCTGGATGGTGATGAATTGATCTGCTGCCATTTAGGACTTTGTGGCAATTTCCTTTTCCTATATAATTGGTCATAGGCTGTGAATCCTTCGGACACCATTATGGCCTTATGCTGATGTCCTTGACAATCCTGCTTATTTTTCTTGTCTCTGTCCTATTTAAGACTTCATAAAGGAGTTTATCGAAAATATGTTTGAATTTATGGTCATATTTCTCCTGGAAAAACAGCTCTGGTTGCAGGACGTGTTGGGCTAACATCTGTGACAGTTAGGTTTTGTGCCAACACGGCTCCAGGAGGAACGTGTGAATGAGCAGCCTAGCCTGCCGCCCAGGTCGCAGCTTGATTGGAGGGCAGCTGAGCTAAATGGCTTACGGGAGGCTGGCCCCTCTGCCTTCATCTTCCTCGTGACAAGCCACATGGAGCCATGTTGGGCCCTGCAGCGGCATCCACCACTGGATTCTGAGACCGCGCCCGCCGGCCCGTGCTCTTCCTGCATTTTGCATGATTGCAGGTGTTAGATGAGTCTGAAAAGGGGTTTATGGACTAGTATCAGATTATATATCGATATTGGACTTACGGATTCGATCTGCACTGGGCTGGGATGTTTGCTTACTATACAATCACTCTTTGATATAAAGCTCTTTCTGATACATATATGAGCATCTCTAATTTGTTTCTCTAGTTTGTCCAGCATAATGCAACTGTAAGGTCAGTGACTCAAACCCATCAGTTGCTCTGTGGGTAAAAGATGAAGCTGTCTGTTCCTGTCAGGATTTCTAACCAGAGAAGGCCTACAGAGCAGGTGGCTCTGAGTTGGAATGGACTCAGGGGCAGGGCGTTTGGGGTCCCCTAGAAATGCCCCACGTCTAAACGGGTCTCTCTGAACTCTCATTTACTGTTCCGATCCTGGAGTTGCACTTGCTTTTTTTTTTTACTTTATATTTTTAGCTTGCCTTAATCCCCAAGAGAGACATTTTCTATTTGCTTCTCTTCCTTTTCAGAGTTGACCTCTCTATTTAGGCGCCTTTGTTTTTTCCTTTTGGCTTTTTAATGACCACATTCCTCAAAACAAACCCATTAGCTTGCATTCACATTTTAGATGAATTTAGGAAGTGTCATTTTCTTGATAACATTATTTTTTATTCTAGCAAAGAATATGAAATGCCTCTTTATTCAGTATGCATTTATTCTTTAAATTTTATTATATAAAATGTACTATACAAAGATACAGTTTTATATCTTTAAGAGAGCTTAGAAATCTTGCTTTAAGGAAGTTGTGCTTTTCCTTAAAAGATTGGTTGGTGTCTGTATAAGAAACATATCTACATAGTAAGTTTTTGAAAATCATTATTGCTTTGCTATCAGTTTTTTAAGTTGTTCGTATTTCCGCAGGTGGGTTGAATTTGGCCATGTTGATTTGACTCCTTTCCTTTCATGCAGAAAAAGAATGAGGAATCCATTATACAAGGGGACTTCAAAAAGTTCATGGAAAGATAGAGTTTAAAGATCTTGGGATTTGTCCATTAATTTTTGAAGTCCCTTGTGTTTCTTTTTTTAGATATGAGGGAGAAAGATGAGACTTTCTACTCTCATGGAGATTTGCAGTCTTAGGAACCTGCCAGAACAGTGTTCCCCTATTTATTAGGGTCACTGTGTGTCAGGATTGACATTGACGGAGAGAGGAATAACCTGTCCAAAGAATGTTGTTTCAACAGCAATTTTAATACAGCATGAATACTTTTATTATATTTCTATTTGCAAACCTCAGTTTTGATTTGACTTCACAAAATATATGTTTTTTAGTTCCACTTGCCTCTCCTGATGTATCAGAAGAACTCCAAAGCAAGTTTATAGAACGGATCTCTTTCATACATCAATATGATGCCAGGAAAACTCCCAATGAGCCCCTTCGGGGGAAGGTGAGAAAATATTTAAAATTACTCACTTATCATTATAAGAGATCTATGGGTAAACTCAAGTTATATTCATTTTTTCCAAAAGTCCATTTTTAAAAAACCAACATGTTTATTGGTAGCCTAGAATCTCAGCTATATATTACACAATGAAAACTAAGGAGGGATGTCATAATTTCAAATCAGTCTTTGTAATTTAGTTTACTTAAATTGTTGAAATCATGCACTTGAGGTTGTGACAAAGCAGCTTGATAAATATTTGTTCTGCTTAATGTGTACATGTGGGACGGATACATGAAAGGCTTATAGAGCCAAATAGAAGTGCAGACAATCAGTTGCTGCGTTTTTTCCGTTATGGATGTTTGTTTTCCTACTTCATTTTAATGAATCCTTTTGCTGGTCAGTAGTTGGGATGCAATCATATATCCATAGGACCATAAATGGCCATTTCTATTTTGTCCCTAGCAACCTATGGAGCAAGAAATGAAAGCTGTTATGAACAGACTTACACAACTCAAGAGATAGATAAGTTGAATTCAGGAAATAGGGTGTTTTTTCTCTGGTTTCCCCTTTCCACCCATTTTCTGTTATACCCTTTTTATCAAGTGCTTGAAAAGTCCCTCAACCAGTTACTGGGCTGCTACTAGATTGGGGCTAAGTTAGCAGCCAGTAAAGAGACAGGGAAATAAGGGCCTGCATTGCCAGAGCTTGAGCTAACACATGAACTCAGTTTATAGCTGCATCTTCCAACAGCTGGTGTGCCCTGGTTAACATCAACTTTGTTTTCCTTTCCAGCGACATGGGGCTTTTGTGCAGACAGAGATAAAACCAGGGAGTAGGCCAATCATTCCTAAGGGAACAGAGGTATTACTGAAGGCTCCAGGGTCATGCTCATCAGAACAGTCCAAAAAACAGAGAAAGGAAACTCAGCAGAAAGCCGAATGATCTCATCCAGTCTCTGCCGACAAGATTCCCAAGAGCTGTTAGAAACTGAAACTCACTTAGCAGAAACAGACTTCGGGAGCAGCCAAAAGCACGCCCCAGGCCTTGGGAGAAAGGGACATCAGGCATCTCTCAAACGACGGCAATGGATGTTCTTCTGACCAAGCAGGAGTCTTTAGATTCACGAATAAAAAATAAACCAAGATAAATTAGCTTCTTCGGGTTTAAACAGATTCCCTGGTATGAAGAGTTAGTTCCGAATCTCCACACAGGCCACTGCATTTGCTTTCTGACTGACAACTTCAGATCATATAATTTAAACAAGTGGGGACAGAAAAAGAGCACTGTTAACACACCATTCCCTGAAGAGTGGGCTCCAGTGAGGTTGGGATCATGCAGGATTATTTCTATGCCCTATGATTTATAAGCGAAAGCTGATTTCTTTTGCAAAATAATAAACATCATTTATGAGTAGTGTAAATAGCTTTAAAGGAAAGACCATATTGCAACGTTGGAATCAAATTTTTGGCTAGACAACATATGAGCTGTATGGCTTTGGGTAAGTTATTTAACTTTTCTAACTTCAGTTTCTTCATCTGAAAAAATTTAGTAGACTGTAAAAGATGAGAATGCTGTTAATGTAGTTACATATTGAGGATTTAAGTTCTTGAAACATGGTAGATTACAGCTAATTGAGGATCCCTCCCAGTAGAATTACCTGGATATTTCTGTATTTATATATATCTTTACCTGTCAACCCTACCTTCTTAATTTTTTCAGTTTTATTGGCATACAGTTCACATATCATATAATGCAACAGTGTAGTCACATCAAGAAGAGTTATACAGTCATCACCAAAATCAGTTTTAGGACATTTCCTTTTTTAAAAAATTATTTAATCATTTTATTGGGGGCTCTTACAGTTCTTTTCACAATCCATGCATCCATTCATTGTGTCAAGCACATTGGTACACTTGTTGCCCTCATCCTTTTCAAAACATTTTCTTTCTACTTGAGTCCTTGGTATCAACTCATTTTTTCCTCCATTCTCCACCCTCCCACCCTCATTAACCCTTGATAATTTACAAAGTATTGTTTTCATATCTTATACCAACCACTCCTTTTTTAAAAGAATCATTTTATTGGGGGGGGGTGTCGTACAACTCATCACAATGCATACATCCATCAATTGTTCCAAGCACATTTATACATTTGTACATCATCATTTTCAAAACATTTTCTTTCCACTAGAGCCCTTGGTATCAGCTTCTCATTTTCTTTCCCTCCCTCCCTCCCTCCCCTCCTGGACCCTTGAGACTTAATAAATTATTACTATTTTTTATGTCTTACATTAACCAATGTCTCCCTTCATCCACTTTTCTGTTGTCCGTCCCCCTGGGAGTGGGTTATATGTTGATCATTGTGATTGGTTCTCCCTTTCTCCCCCTACCTTCACTTTACTCTCCTGGGATCACTATTCTCATTATGGGTCTTAAGAGGGTTATCTGTTCTGGATTCCCTGTGTTTTCAGGTCTTATTTGTACCCATCTGATCTAGACAGATTTGTAAGATGGAATTGGAGTCATAGTGGTGGGGGGCGGGGAGGAAAGCATTAAAAAACTAGATATTTCTTTTTGTTTGGAAAGTTGTATATTTCCTCGGTGCTATATTGTGCCCTGACTGGCTTGTCTCTTTCTTGTGACCCTTCTGTGAGGAGATGTCCAATTGTCTATGGATGGGCTTTGGGTCTCCACTCCTCACTCCCTCTCATTCACATTGATAGGATTTTTTGTTGTAGATCTTTGGTGCCTGGTACCTGACCCTATCCATGGCAACTCATGATCACACAACCTGGTGTGCTCCTTCCACGTGGACTTTATTGCTTTTTAGCTAGATGGCTCCTTGTTTATCTTCAAGCCTTTAAGACCCCAGATTTAGCACATTTTCTTCATTCTTGTCCTCATCAGTATTAGCTCCCCACTTGCACCCCACACTCCCCTGCCGTACTCCCAAAGAGCCATTAATCCAGTATTGTCTTTATAGATTTACCTATCCTGGATTTCATAGACAGAAAACATTAAAAACAAAAACTAATAATGATAACAAAGTAAAACAATAAAACCTCAATCTAAAAGCAAAAATATTAAAAACAGAACAAATTAAAATGGATCATAAGGGAGATCAAACATTAGGGTGCTAAGTTGCATTCACAACGATCCACTTCCCAATGCAGTCTGCGTGTTATCAAAGATATTCACATCCCTGATGTCCATGATCAGAGGGGATTCACCAGGGTCTTAATCCTCACGTATTTCCCTTTCACCTGTTTTTGTTTTTCAACTAAAACATCTTTAAAATGGGTCAAAAATGAGACCAAATGATAAGACATTACATGCTAACCTGACAACACCTGCCATTATTGGCTTCAATGGTCTTTGTCTGATAAGGGCTATTCACAGATCAGAAGGGATGCACTGGAGGCTTAAGTGATGTATGGACCTGCAGGCCAGTGTTGGGCTTCCACTGTCTTCCCTGGCCTTCTGCAAACCTTAAACTCTAACATCATTCCCAGCTTTGGATTTGGATTATATTATTTATAATTTTTGGATCATATGGGCTGGTGTACTTCTTCTATTGATGCCTAGGTAGACGACTAATTTGAAAGCAAACCTTTAAGATCCTAGATATTTTTATTTTTAGACAGGTACTATCTAGTTTCTTCACTACACTTTGCTATAACATCCATAATCTTCATTGATTATTTCATGAGGGCCATCAAACAGCCATGCCATAAAAATTAATCGTCCTTAGATTGGGCTAGAATTAAGTGTGAACCCCAAATCCATTCATAAATCTGATATTTATATATGTCTCTGGCTCACCTTGGAGACATGATTATCATTTTATGTTAGAAAACATCTATCATCTCCTTAGGGGATCACTTCCACTGCCATCAAGCCAATGCTGACTCATAAGGACCCCACAGGGCAGAGAGAAATGTCAGTCTGCACAGGAGAAGAAAGCCTTATCCTTCCCCAGCAGAGCTGGCTGGTGGTTTTGAACTGCTGGCCTTGTGGTCAGCAGCTCAGTGCATAACCATTATGCATTGACATTGTCATTAGTTTAACCAATGGTATAGAATTTAAAACACTGTCAAAAAAAGGAAATTATAGGAATATAGACCAGCAATTCACAATACATGAATTGTTGACTTAAGTGACTGGATGCTATTCACACAGACACTGGGGGTTGGTTATAGGGTAAATCTTCATTCATAGCAACAGTGCCATGCCTGCTAGGTTGTTAAATGTCATGAAGCAAGCAGGGCATTAAAATACTAAGTATATAAGTCTGTGCCACCATTCTTTGGGAACTTTCAAAGCATGAAATTTGAGCCATAGTCCAATTCCCTCCATATTTATGCTAACTAGTCTGTTGCTTCTCACACTAAGGCAGTGGTTTTCAACCTTTCTAATGTTGTGACCCTTTAATACAGTTCCTCATGTTGTTCCTCATGATGACCCCCAATGATAAAATTTTGTTAGTTTGTTTGTTTGTTTGGGGGGGCGTCCCTGCCCTCTGGTGGTCGTGGAAGCTACCCAGCCTTGCTCCTGGAGAGCCGTTGCTGGATTTGAACCGCCAAGCCCGTGGGCCACAGTCCCACACTCAACCACTACACCACTGGGACTCAGCCCGATAAAATTATTTTCATTGCTACTTCATAACTGTAATTTTGAATCAGGAGACCCCTGTGAAAGGGTCATTTGACCCTCAAAGGGGTTGCAACCCACAGATTGAGAACTGCTGCACTAGGGAGTTTCAGTCTTCAGTTCAATGGCTATAGGTGAGTTTGAGGTAGAACCCATGTTCCCTGTGTGAGGTTTCCACATTGAGTCCTTCTGGTGGTCCTATGGTATATCCCTCCCAAGAACAGAGCCTAAAGTCTCAGTAGTATATATCAGCACTCAGATTGGGTCACCAAGGGCTGCATAGAAACTAGGCCAAAAGTGTACAATGAGGACCGGGCATGTTCGTACTAGACATATTCTTCTCTTGGCTTCCACATATGTATTGATAAGTATTTTCTGCCAGTGAAAGGTTGCTTGTCCCTGTTTTCCTACAATAGAGATGTAATTGTACTCTCCCCTCCCCTATATCTTGAATTTCCAGCAAGATTTCCTTATCACTCTGGTGGGATTATCTATTAGATTGGGGTGACCTTCAGTATGGCAGCATCTGAATAGTCTTCTCCCTCCCCTCAGATCTTGCAAAACAGATCCCAGCTAAGCTGAGGTCTCCTCTGCTTACATTGTTTGTACATTTAGAGGAGCTGATGTATGTTTCATGGCTGTAAGGCAGACTCTTTATCTCATTTCTTCGGGTATTGTGTTAGAAGAATAGGTTCCCTGAGAACAGTGACCTACCTTCATCTTGGTGTCTAGGGAACTCATGCAGCATTTGTCCTTTGTGATTGACTCACTATGCTTAATGTAATGGTGTGCCACCTTACCTGCCAACCTCAGATTCATTTACCTCTGCATTCTGCCATGTGGCTAGCAGGCCTCACAGCTATAAGAGTCAGGAGAGGCCTCCAGGCTGACATCTGAGCCACAGACTTGGAACTTGCCAGCCTTTAGAATCACTTGAGCCATTTCCTTGTGATAAATTACTCTGCATATATAAGCTTCACTGCATTTCCTGGTGCAACATTACTCTGCAGATGTGCATATATAAACTTCGTTGGGTTTGCTTCTCTAACAAGTCCAACCTAAAACATGTAATAAACAGACTATGATTAAAATATCTTTCATTGAGTTCTCTGAATCCTTCTAGTGAATAATTTTACCTCAAAGTGGTCTTGGGGATCACTTTATTTTGCAATACTGATGTAGTTATCACGAGGATTAAGCCATGCAATATAAAAATAAATATTGTGGAACACTAGGCAACAGTAAATAATGTGATAAATCTGTGTGACAGCCAATAACTGGAATGAACCTGAAGAACATCATGGTGAGTGAAATTAGTCAACACAAAGGGAAAACTATTGTGAGGAGTCAAGAAAAGGTTTCACACTGAAAGAGGCTTCCTTTGGTGTTTGGGAGTGAGAGGAGAGGCGTAGGAGGGAGGCGAAGTTACTGGGTAGACAAATGCTGCCCTGAGTGAAGGGGAAGGCACTATACAATAAGAAGGAGTTGGCCACTGGGACATTTGCAAGAGCTAAAGGCAGCAGAAGCAGTTTTTCTCATATATACAATCATGCAATAGTGGCTATGAGTAGAGACTTGGGTAGACATGTAGACAGAAAAGATGTGTGTGCGTGTGTGTGTGTGTGTGGTGTACATAGACGACACAGTATATGTGTATGTGTGTATTTCCCTTTCCTACAAATCTATCCATAAATATGGAGCCAACAGGAGGAAAAGCTTGGAAAACTTTTTCAACATAGCCACAAATGTCGAAAGAATGAGTCTTAGGGGCCAAGATCAGGGCATAGTTTCAGAGACTACTGACATCATTTGGCATAACACAGTTCATGAAGGCAGTGCCCTACATACTACCTGAGTGGCACCTGGAATCTTCAAAGCTAGTGAGAGGCCATCTATGATGCAATCGTTAGGCTCTTCTCATCCAGAGGAAAGATGATTGATGAAGCTCGAAAGACATGTAGAAACAATCAATGGGTTAATGAACCTGGTAAGCATCAGACCCCACAATCCTGATAACAGAACTAGATGATACCCAGCTACCAATACCACCCGGTCTGAAAAGGATCACATTGGGAATGGAAGAAGAATGTGGAACATAACTCAAAAATCATAAAAGAAATCAGGCTTACCAGCCAGGTAGAATGATGGACCCCACGAAGATGGTCCTTAGTCAGCCTTCAGGTCTAGAACTGAAGCCATACTGAAGAATGTGGAACATAACTCAAAAATCATAAAAGAAATCAGGCTTACCAGCCAGGTAGAATGATGGACCCCACAAAGATGGTCCTTAGTCAGCCTTCAGGTCTAGAACTGAAGCCATACCTGTAATAGAATAGTCAACCACTTACAATCAAAAGGTCAGGATTTACCTGAGGGACAAAATTCAGAGAGCTCGGAAGGGAGGCATGGGGACAGGACACACTGGGAGAACGTGATGGTACATGAGGGGATTACAATGGGTGAGTTGAAACAAAATGCATGTGAATTGTTGAATGTAAAACTATCTGCCCTGTAAATCTTCACCCAATTCTTAAAGAGAAAAAAAGAAAAGATTTATGAAAAACGAGGTCTAAAGTGAAATTCAGTAATGGGATTTGAAATGCCTGCTAGAATAAGTTATTAATAAACTATATTTGTTTAGCTGTTAAAAATGTGTCCAAGCATTTCCCATCAAGATATGCAGAAAACTTACCCCCCCCCATTTTTAAAAAATCATTTTATTGGGGGCTCATACATCATTTTTCACAATATATAAATAAGCATCCTGTGTAAGCACCCTCACATGTCCACTTCTATTATTTTTCTCCAATCGTCCGCCTTCTCCCTTAAGCCCCTAGTATCGGCTTTTCCATCCCTTCCCCTCTTCCCCTGCTCTCTCCTCCCCACCAACCCTCCATACTTTATACATTGTTATTATTCTGCCATATCTTTCACTGCCCGACCTCTCCCCCAACCCACTCCTTTGATGCCCATCCTTCAAATAGGAGCTTGTGTGTATATCCTTGCTGTTGGTTCCGTCTCTACCCCACCTTCTTTCTACCCTTCCAGTATCTCCAATCTAAACCTTGGCCCGAATGGGGCCCATCCATCTTGGTTCCCCATATCTCCAGCTCCCCTCTATGCTAGTGTGACTTCTCCAGTCCATCTGGATTTGTAAGGTAGAGTTGGGACCATGATGGTTGGGGACAGGGAAGAAGGCTTCAGGAACTAGAGGAAACTTGTATGTATCATCACTGCCCGGCTGCCCCTTGACTGGTCTGTCTCCTCTCCGTGACTCCCCTGTAAATGGGCGACCAATTACCCACCAGTGGGCCTTAGGTCCCCACCCTGCTCTCCCCCTCCTTTGTAATGATGTGATTCTTGTTCTTTGGTGCTCGATATCTGCTCCCTTTGGTCCCTCTTGATCATGTATGCTGGTGTGCTTCCTCCATGTGGGCTTTGCTGTTTCTGCGCTGAATGGTGACTCGATTATCTTCAAGTCTTTGAGAGTCCAGATATTCAATCATTTGTTAGCTGGGCACCATCATTTCTTCTACTCTGTTTACCTCTGTATCCATTTGTCTTCAGCGATATCGGGAGTCAATTGGTCCATTGATTTTGATTTTTGTTCTTTGATACCTGATTGTTTCAGCACCTCATGATTGCACAGGCAAGTGATCTTTTATGGTGGGTTTTGTTGCTTCTGAGTCAGATGGCTGCTTGTTAATGCACAGCCTTTAAGACCCCGGATGCTCTATCTTTTGATAGCTGGGCCCATCTGCTTTCTTCACCACCCTTGCTCATGCTCCTACATGTCCTCAATGGGTACCTTGGGGATGCGTGCACACAGTGATATATGTTTGTTTTGTTTGTTTTTGTTTCCCCCTATTTGATGTCTATTGCCTAGACCTTTCACCACTTTCACCACCATGTGACCATGCTGGCTGTTGTGCTTCTTCTGTGTGGCTGTGGTCTCTTCTCAGGTAAATAGTCTAATGTTTATCTTCAGGTTTTCAAGACACTTGATAGATCCTTTGATGGCTGGGCACCTTCAGCTTTCTTCACCACATTTGTTTGTGCACCTATTTTACTTCAGCGATCATGTTGGGCTATTGAGCCTCGAGGAATGCCAGATTCATAGAACAAAGTGTTCTTGCATTGAGGGAGCACCAGGGTGAGGGCCCAAACTTACCTCCTTTTTAAAATCATTTTATTGTGGGTTCTTACAGCTCATATCACAATCCATACATGCATCCATTGTATCAAGCACATCTGCACATATGATGCCATCATCATTTTCAAAACATCTTCTTTCTACTTCAGCCCTCGGTATAAGCTCATTTCCCTTCCTCCCCCACCATCCAACCCCTCATGAACCCTTGATAATTTATAAATATTTTTATGACATACCAACTATTTGAAATGCTGAAAATCTTAAGGAGAAATGTTGCTTCTATTAGAATTATTCTCTCAGTTATGGTGTTAGGAAATGGCTAAAAGAAGGACTCTACCAACCACTAACGTTCTCAGCTTAACGACCATCCAATTAAAGACCTGCATGTGGTCCTCAGAGCTTCTGGTCTGTTAAGCCTCATTGGAGTGGTCCCCATTTCTTGGTAGTGCATAACTGATAAGATGACAGAGGCCTTCTCAACTCTTGAGTTCTGGGTTATCACTGTGAGTGGATTCAAGTTTACACCTCACTTGAAATTCACTTGTCTTCCTGGACTTGAAGTATCATTATTTTCCTCTTGGTATTCGACTTCACCAAGAAACACAAAAACACATTTTGGTACTTCATAGTTCTCTAACTTGCAAATCACTGCTGGACAGCTTTTAACACCTCCCTCAGGACTCCAACTGTGGACTCAATTGTGAGAATTCTGGTCTAATATGTCTATGTATTGAGGTCATCTTTAAACTACCAAAATGTCCCTGTGACCAGATGAACTTCTTTGTTGTACTTCTTTGTTTGCCTGTCACCTGCCTCTGGATGAAATACTGCCAGCGTCCTAACTCGATGAAGACCATAAAGCAATATAGGAACTACCAGCAGTTCTTATTTCTGGGAGGGAGGAGACTTCTGAAAATCTACTGTTCCATACCACAATGAGAACGTGGCAGAAATGACCAAAACCAATTGCTGGAAAACTCTTGAAATAAAATACCTAGTGACCTCGATGGCATTTGACTTACCTATTCCCTCTTCCTCCCCAAAAGAATAGAATAGTAACACATTTGATGAAATGCAAGCTTTATACAGGAAAAACAAAAATAGTTGAAACAAACAACAAAAATGGAATCACATCCCATGGTGATGGATGAAAACACTATTATTAAATTGTCGATATTCCTGATATCATCTCTTGATATCATTCCTCTTGGAAATATTGGCTTCCCACAGCAAGGGCACAAAAGGGAAGCGGCTGTTCCTTTTGAGGGGGCATCATCTCCTCACCTTTACCCACTAAGACTTAGCTTCGAACCTAATCAAAAGAGAGCTGCAATGAGCTGGATTCCTCACCCTCATCCTGCCTGGAAATGCTGGTTCCAACTCCACTTCTCCAGGGCAATTCAGCCTAGTCTGGACTACTGTTCTTCCACTCCTCCTGGGGAGCTGGTCCTCTCACAACCAGTACAACCTTTCCAGGAGCTTCCCAGTCACTCCAGTGGCTCCTGATCTACCTGTGATGCCGTGTCCATTATACCCAGGAACCACACCTGGCCAGAAAGGCCTCCAGGTATCGCACTGGGTCACGGAAGAATGCTCTTTTTACAACAAACACAACATCCTTTGTTTTCTAAAACAAAGCTTTCAGAAATCCATGGATGTGATGTGTGTGTGTGTGTGTGTTTGAAGTGTCGTATTATTGAAGTTACCTATTGACTCATATCATCTCACAGCACTTCCTACTCTGGAGGCCTAAAGAATTCCTGAAAGACCTGGAGAGGCAGCTTAGACCAAGCCATCGACCCACTGCTTACAAATCTGTTTTCTAACTCCAAGGTAGGTCTTGACACAGCTCATTTCATTCATCTCAACACCAGTTTTATAGTCCATGAAGCAAGGACAATGACCCAGCTCTGCCTATATCATGGGCAATCTTCAAAGTGAACACAACAAAAAACATTTATTAGAAAGTGGTTTAACGGGCTGAGCCCCGGTGGCGTAAGTGGCTGAGTGCGGGACTGCGCCCCATGGGCTTAGTGGTTCAAATCCAGTGGCGGCTCTCAGGAGCAGCACTGAGTAGCGCCCATGACCACCAGAGTCAGTGATGCCCACCCTCCCCTCCCCCCCAAAAAAGTGGTTTAACATTTGTAAAGCAACAGACACATGGGGATTTATTATCTTATTTTTGAAGTTGTGATGCTATGAAATGCAAATGAAAGTGGTTTTAATAAGTAGGATGATTATTTGGGCACTGTGAAGCATATTTTTAATGATTTTATTGGGAGTTCTTACAGCTTTTGTAACATTCTATACATCAGTTGTATCAAGCACATTTGTATACCTGCTGCCATCATCATTTTCTAACATCTACTTTCTTTTTGAGCCCTTGCTATCAGTTTCTTTTTTTTCCCCATCTCCCACTATGGTAACCCCTTGATAAATTATAAATTCTTGTTTCCATATCATACACTGACCACTGTCTCCCTTCACCCATGTTTCTGTTGTTCACTCCCCTGGATTATCCACCAACCATTGTAACTGGTTCCGCCTTCCTTCTCTCCACCCCCACCTTCTCCCTACCTTCCTGGTATTGCTATTCTCATTTCTGTTCCCAAGGAGTTTATCTAAACTGGATTCTGTGTGTCATGTACCAGTGCACATGCTCCCGTCTAGCCAGAACTGAAAGACAGGACTGGGGTCATGATAGTGGGGGGTGAGAAAGCCTCAAAAGACTTGAGGAATATTGTGTGTTTCACTGGTGCTATACTGTACCCTGGTTGATTCACCCCTTCCTTGTGACCCTTCTGTGAGGGGATGCCCTATTGTCTACAGATGGGTTTGGGGTCTCTGCTCTGTTCTGTCTCCCCTCATTCTCAACAATATGGGTTTTTTTTTTGTTTGTTTATTATTGGTCTTCTGGTGCCTGTTACCTGTTTTTGTCGACACGTCATGACTGCATAGGCTGGTGTGCTTCTTCCATGTGGGCTTGTTGCTTCTCTGCTAGGTGACTCCTTTGAAGCATTGTTTTGAAGGAAGGAAAAAGAATATCATTGAGTGCATTGTTGGGGGGGGACTATGAGGGAAACTTGAGTTCTCATGGAACAGAGGATGAAAAGATAATGAGATTTTTTTCCATGAGCTTTTAAGCTGTATGAGTGTGTGTGCATCTGAACCAAGCCCACTGCCATCAGTTCAGCTCTGACTCAAAGCAACCTTCATCAGGGGCTCCTGGGATGTGACTTTTGGGGACAGCCAGTGTCCTCACTATCACTTGGAGTGACTGGTGGGTTTGAACCACCAATCTTTGAATGAACAGCCCAACACTTAACAACACACACACACGTAGGTAGTAGTTTAGGAACTGAGATCGTGCTGACAGTTTTTCACCAACATGGTCAGATTCTTGAAGGATTCAGTGACAACAAGGAAGGCGTCCTCCCTGCAGAACGGTCACAGGGGGTGATCGACTCTTCATCTTGCTTCTAACTTTATCACCGAGAATTCACACATGGACTCATTCTGATCCTCCCATATTGAGTTTCGGCATTACCCTCTATTTAAAGAAAAAAGTTGGGATGACATTTTCAGAGGAGGAAGAGAAAATGGGTAAAATCCCCCTACCACCCAACAAGAAAGTATGAGATGCTCCTTGCAAAACAGACTTTTCAGATTCTTTAACAAGTGCCCTCCAGTTATTAGATGTTTTCTTAGTGGGGTCTGTTTATTTGTTAAACTCCAGCTAATCTGGAAGTGCAGACCTGGTTTTATGTAATTGGAGGCCTAAGGACTTGATTGAGCTATTCCTTGGGCTGCAAACCACAAGGTCGGCAGTTGAAAACTACCAGCCACTCCGTGGGAAAATGATGGAGCTTTTCACTCCCGTAATGACTGGCTCAGAGACTTACAGGGGAAGTTCTGCCCTGTCTGTGCATCGCTCTGGATTGCCATGGATGTTCTCCATGGCAGAGAGCGTGGGCTGGGTTGGGGTGCTGCATGGTGGACTGATGTGCCACGCGTGGCCATCCAGCATTCTATCCCACCACATCTGACCTGGCCTGGGGCCCCAGGAACTTGCTGACAACAGATGAATCTGGGAGCAGTTTCCCCAAGCCATCCTTCCTAAACTGGTCCCTAGTCAGTTTAACCAATGGGGAAAGAGAATTGCCCCCCAGCTCTCAGAAACATGGAGCTTTGCTGTGAGGGCTCCCACTACTTAGGGTGCGGTTGGAGAAGAGGCCTGGGCTGCGTGTGTGCTGCTGTTCTTGGAAACTTCTGTGTGCTGGTCTTGGAAACTTCCTGGGAGTCTGGAGAGGTGAGACACACTCTCTGCAGGGCCCCGCCCGGACTGGGCTCCGCTGTGGCTCCCCAGGGCTTGCCCGGTGGCCAGGTTGGCAAACATCACTCCACCCAAGGCAGGCCTTTCAAGGGTCCTGGATGAGGGGGGACTTGGGCCGCGCCCTGCTTTCCACTGGGTGTTATGACAGGCATTCGGTCTTTCCACTGGGTGTTATGACAGGCATTCGGTCGGCTCCCGTTTTGTGATTGGGGAAATTCCGCAGAGACAGAGGCAGACCTTTCGTGGACACTGTTAGCCCATGAGGAGAAGAGGACAAAGAAGGGGATGAAGAAGCGGCACAGCGCTGCTGTATGGAAGATCACCAGGCTTGGCTTTGAGACTCCATCCCTAGGGCCATGCTGAACGGATTGGGAGGGAAGAGGCCTCACTAACCCCCAGAGTTGGGGCTCTGCCACGAAGGGAGTACAGGCAATGGGGGACGGCCCTGGGACTGCACCCTAAGGCGGGGGGCCCGCTCCGGTGCCCCACGAAGCGCGATCAGGGACAGAGGACAGGGTGTTAGCCCGCCAGCACCCTCCGGGGGTGAGCAAGCCACTGGGACATTGCGGGCCTGCAGGCGGTGGGTGAGGGCAGCCGCGCAGCAGCTGAGCCAGGAGCTGAGAGTGGGTGGGCGCGCCCACAGCGCGGGTGCGGTCCCAGCATGGTTCTGGCTGTGCCCCCACCCCGTGGGAAGATCAGAGCCTAGGGAAGCGGGACACCAGACTTCCTCTCGGGTTCCAGCCTGGTCCCTCCCAGAGTCACGACTCTCTCTCTCTCTCCTCCTTTAGAGGCTGATGATGGAGCGAATGAGATCATGTGAGTGGGTGCCCTGTGAGCGGTCAGAGCGGCTTGTGCAGACTCTGTCCTGGCTGAAATCTGAAGCGTGCAGACCCATGAGGTCGTCCTCGGCCAGCGCCTTGATCTCAGTGGGCTCAGCCTGGCAACACCACCCCATGCACAAGGAGACTGCCTGGTCCGGGTGGTCCCCGCTAGCTGACTGGGGGTGTGTGTGTTCTGTTAGTAGTTTCCATTGGCTGTTTTCTGGGACTTTCTTCCTAGTCCATCTCTGGAGGCTCTGCTGGAACCTGTTCAGCACCTTAGCCACGCTCAAGCCCCTGCAGACTGACTGGTAAGAGTGTGCACCAGGTATTGCCTGGGCAATCTCTACCCATCCCCTTTCAGGAATGTGAGAGTTCTACCTGAAGGCTTCCTACCCCTTGAATGAGGTGCCTGTTAGTGTCTCTACAGACCAGGTAAGGATAGGGAAAGTAGGGCACAGAGACTGGTGGCATGCAGTTAAACAGCTGGTGTGCAGCAAAGTGAGAATTCAACCTGACTTGGGTCACCCTTTTTAATCACTGGAAATGGTATTAGAATGTAAGTATGATGTACATTACAGTACCCCACCCTTGATGTCTTCTGAGCCAGAACCATCCCACACTCTCCTCTCTCTCCACACTGTCTTCCTGCACAATCTCATTAATTCCCATCATTCCCCTTCATTTCTTACCTACCTTATTAAAACTCCATGCCTACATCTCCAGTCCAGACTTTCCCCCTGATCTTGAACTTGGTGCTTAGTGACCCATTCTTGAATTCTACCAGACTCCAACCCCTGTGCCTTGACCTCTGTGTTAGTCCGGGTAGACTAGAGGAACAAATTTATAGACAAGCATATGGATATAAGGGAATGCTTTAAATACAAAAGGAATAGAACACTGAGAAAGCATCCCAACCCAGTCCAGTACAAAGTCATAAGTCTGATATTAGCTCTTATGTCTGATACCAGTCTATAATGTCTCCTTTCAACTCACAAAGTCACAGGCCAGTGGGTGCGGAGTCCCGGTGATGGCAGGGGTCCCCTCATGGCTCCTCACTTCCAGGGTTCAGGGTCCATCAACAGCATCCAGTGGTGGTAGAAGCAACTCAGTGCTGGCAGGGGTCTCCAGGTGGCCTCTCCAACTTCAGATGCCTGGTTCCATCAGGGCAAGGCCATGTGGCTTCTCTTCTGGCTCCTCGCAGACGCTGCCATCTTGTCTTATCCACAGTTCATTGTCTCTGAAACTAACTCCCCAAAACTGGGGAGATAGCTTCTCCTCTCCACCAGGGAAATATCGTGAGATTTCCCAGGAGTCTCAGGAGAAAGCCATGCCCACACGGAGGCCTCATTGGCTATTCAATAGCTTTCTCCAGATTAACAGGCTAGACTCTACCACTACATCTCAATCATGAAATTAACATAAGCACATGACCGCCACACACCTCCCTCTCCTCCTGGGTCCTCTCACTGAGTCAGGACAGTAGTACCTTCTTGGCCAAATGACATTTAACCACCTCCTCATCCTAAGATTCTCGCCCCCAACACCCCTAGTTGCTGAGGTCTGTCAATTCTCAGTGCCTCATCCTCAAGATGGTGCAAGACACACCATCTTGCAGTGAAGTCACGGCAGCTGAGACTTCCGGCTAACCTGAGCCTGTCATGCTGAAAGGGACACAGGCAGCCTTCCAACCACAGGCCACGCTGAGCCCAGTCATACCCACAAAAGTGTCATATGTGAGTGGAAACCTCATCTTGGAAATCAAAGACACATGGATACAGGGAGTCCATTGGACTGATGGCCACACAAACAAATCTAGGTGTCCCTGAGAGCAGAGGGGTCTTGGCTCCACAACCCACAACTCTGAAAGGGCTCATAGGAGAAAAGTCAGGAGACAGGGGAGGAAAACCTCGGAATAAAAGCAACAATCGCTTTGTTAAAGAGCAGGCTTACTCTTTAGTCTATTAGATTCTGTGGTCTAATTCTTCAACACTCTGGCTGGCTAGAGACTGGTAGGCGTCCTACTTTTGTCATACTTCCAGTCTGGTGAGAAGCTCTTTCTAATGACTCGATTTTCAGCCCAACAGGAGGCAGGCATATAAAGGGAAGAATAACACCAAGAGTGTAGGAAAAACCTTAGAATAAGAGATCATTTGAGCTCAAAAGAGCGGCATTTTCCCAAGGATAAAGTTCAGACACATTAAGATGAAGAAGGATGGAAATAGAAACAAAGAGGAAGCAGGACAAGCAGGGATTGCAAGCAATGGCATGCAACAAACTGAATCGTTGAATGAAACGCAGTTTGCTCTGTAAACCTTATTCTAATTCACAATAAAACATTAAAAGAGGGAAAAACTCACTGAGTGGCTGCATGGCAGTAGATAACTGGAACATTCTCACAGCACAGTCACTGTTGCCTTTACCTCCACCTTAAAGTGAACGAGGGAAACAGTGATGTAAAAGAGCTGAATAGGGGAGCTAGAAAAAGCAAAATTATAAAAATTTTTAATGAAATGGGCAAAGATTAAGAGTTTCAAAACCCCCAGGAGAGAACATGCTTAGTGTTTGTCAAGCTGAAAAAACTGAAGAAAAAAAAATAAGCCTTGAGTTGAAGTAGATAAGAATTCTAAGAGCCAAACATTGGGTGCTGCAGGAAGCTCTAAAAGAAGATAGAAGGAATGCACAACCACCTGTACCTGGAGAACTGGCTGCTGCTCCGCCATTTCAGGAGGTGGCGTGATAGCGAGCTGCTGGCGCTGTGGTCGTTCCAGCATTTCATGTCCACCGGGTAAGTAAGTATCAGAGTTGAGTCTAGCCTGTCAGTCAGATCACACAACCCGATGATGCCTCCTTGTAGGCCTTTTCACGAGAATTCTGGGAAGTTCCTTTCTTTCTCCTTGGAGGTAGGCTACACACACTCTCTCTGCTCCACCTTCCTGTAGAGTGCACACACACAAAACTGGAGGAGTCATGTGGGAATGCTTCTACTGCCACTGGACTTTTCACTCGCTGAGCTCTGCTTTTCCTGCATTCAGCATCGTTGCGTGTGATGCATGGGTCTGAAGACTTCATGGACTCGGGTTGGACATAAGAACTGGTCTCGGACTGAGGGACTTGATCTGGACTGGGCTGTGACGTTTTCTCAATATACAATTGCTCTTTGATATAAAGTGCTCTCGTACACATGTATAAGTGTCTCTAGATCTGTCTCTCGTCATCCCAGTCTAACACAGGACTGAAGGAAGAAGATAAAATTGAAATAAAGGCATAAGCAAAACACGGAGTTGATGGAATACTAATTGAGATGTTTCCCCAGTCAAATGCAACACCAGAAGGGTTCACTTGTCTATGCCAAGAGATTTGGCCAACCTTCAGGAAGAATCCATATCTATGCCCATTTCAAAGAAAGGTGATCCATTTTGACATAGAAATTATTTAAAAATATCATTAATATCACAAGCAAGTAAGGTTTTGCAACATCTTCACAAACAGTTGCAGCAGTGCATTGGCAGGGCGCTGCCATCAATTCCAGCTGTATTTAAAAGAAGACACAGAATGAGAAGTGTGATTGCAGATGTCAGATGAACCTCGGTTTAATGTAAGAGTAAATCAAAAAGTATTTTTATAAAATCATAGGAACCTTTCTAAAGCAAAACATCAAAAACATGAAGCTGTTGTTTCTCATGCCTTTTCCCAAAGACTTCTGCACTCATTGATGTATACAATGTCCAGATGGCAGTTTTGGAATCCTCAATGAACTTCAATTGTGTGTCTTTGAAACATACTTTAAATTTGTGAACAAAAGGGGATTTGAGGCAGGGCTTCCAGGTGGATGGAGTAGACAGCTCTTATTGCCCTCCAGGAACTAACTGATGTATGTGCTAAAATAAAACTCCTTGACACAACTTTCCCTTTTCCTCATCAATGGAGTTTTCAACTTTCTTAAAACTTCGTCATATACAACGAGGAGCTGATACCAGGGGTTCAAGTAACAAGAAAACCTTTTGAGAATGATGATGGCAACAAATGTACAAATGTGCTTGACACAATGGATGAATGTATGGATTGTGATAAGAGTTGTATGAGCCCTCCATAAAGTGATTTAAAAAAGAAAAAAGACAACAAATTTCTTCATAATAACCTTCCATGATTATTCAGTATCTTATGAGAAAACTTACCAATATTACCCCTTTGGAATTCCAAAAAATAGTCCCCATGGGCTTTTGAGCTGATCGCTCTGTCTAGTAGATCCTTTCAGAAATGCCTGTCTTGTGGGAGAAAATCAAGGTCTTCGCTCCCATGAGGAGTTACAGGTCTCCCTGCTCTATCAGGTCACACTATACATTGGAATCAATTGGATGGTCATGAGTTTGGGTCTTTGTTTTTCTCTATATCCATGGAAAATCCAAGACACGTATTTGGACATTTTGTTTCATAAGCTTCTTTTCATTTGCTTCCAAGAGGAAAATTAGCTCTTGGAGCTAGCTGACTAAGATATTCATTCAAAGTGGAAAATGCAGACCCAGGTAAGGCTCCACTTCAGTAGCTCTCCCATGAATGGCAATTCTGCAGTCCTTTTCCACCACAGTGTTTTTCACTCATAGAGGCTGATAGTTGTGATTGCTAGTGAAGGTATCAGCTAGCCACTCCTGAAGGAGCCCTGGTGATGTAGTGGTTACTCATTGGGCTGGGAACCACCAGGCTATCAGTGTGCAACCAACGGGCACTCCTCCAGAGTCACGGTCTTGGAAACTCATAGGGGAAGTTCTGCCCTGCCCTATAGGCTTGCTTTAAATCAGAGTTGATTTGATGGCAGGGAATGGGAGACACTCCAGGGTGAGGCTGGAAGCCTAATCTATCATCAGGCGGCAGCCTGGTGGCTCCTCCTTGGGAGTGTGGCCTTTTGCAGAAGGGAGCGACCAAGCAGAGTGAGTTCTCTTTGATGCTTCACCTTCTCCTGGAGCTGGGCCCGACATCTGGCTCCTCGATCGCCTGTTGTGTGGCCTGCTGACCCAAGAAACCATCAGCAGACTGCCCACAGTGGATTCATCGGCCTGGCCGCCAGCCTGCGACATGCCTGCTTCCTTGCCTTGCTTCGCGCTCATCAGCTCCCACCGCTGCAGGAGTCAGGAGGAGCTTGACTTGAACCAGACTGAATTTACCTGCTTCTACAAGTGTGTGGGCCATTTCTCATTGTAGATCCCGGTCTGTGTGCATCCACATGTGAGCACCACTGGCTTTGCTGCTCTCGAGAACCCAACCTAGCACAATTATCTTCCCACTCTGAACCCTCTTTGAGATGCCCCCCACCGTCCTTACAATGCTTGATCCATCTGAAAACTGCTGTTTTATGTCAGACAGCATTCCTGTAAATTTATTGCAAAGCTTCATTGATTTGAGATGACAGTCACCTGTGCTCTATTAAAATTTTGATATTAGTCCTGACCTCAAAATATTTCTTCCACAGTACAAAAAAGACCCTGTTTTCATAAGGCACCCTGGAGAAAGGAGAGAGAAAGAGCGGGTATTCTATTCCCACAAAGTCAGTCTCCGAAGCTCATCGGGCAGTGCTGCTCAACCCTCTCAAGTCACTTTGATTGACATGACTCCATAGCAATGAGTTTGATTTTCTTTGTAATGAAACATATGTTGTACTCACAGCTCTTGTCTTCAGTGATCCATTGATCACAGAGACATGGTTAAACACATTTTGTTTGAAATAAACCCACGCATGAAACATGAACTTGAATACTCAGAGCAGTACTTTTTTTACTTGACCTAGTAGAAAGATCTTTACTTCTACTTTACTAGCTATGAAAAGGTAATAAACTTTGGGATTTATAACAAATTATGCATAATATTACAAATAATAGGATTTTCAGGAGACAAAACAATTCACTACAGGCTTATATAAAACCTGTGCACAGACCGCGAGGTAACTCTTAGAACAATTCACTACAGGCTTATATAAAACCTGTGCACAGACCGAGAGGTAACTCTTAGAACAGATCATGGGGATACCATATAGTTTGAAATCTGAAAAATACCAGCTTGTATCCTTTCTTCATACTTATTGAATCTTACTGAGCAAATAATCTGAGAATTTTATACAAACAGCTTTATAAAGTTTTATAATTTTATACATTAACAGTTTGCTATATGCAGATGATATAACTTACTTGCTGAAAGTGAAGATTTTAAGCATTTACAAATGAAGATAAAAGATGACAGCTTTCAATATGGGTCATAGCTCAGAAAACAGAAATTCTCACAACTAGACAAATAAACAGCAGAGAATGCATTGACATTTTCAAGGGTTTCATTTTGCTTGGATCCACAAATAATGACCATGGAAACAGCAGTGAAGAAATCAAACATCATATTGCATTGAACAATCTGTCACAAGCGAACTCTTTAAAGTATTTTAAATGCTTTGAGTTAATTTTGAGGACTTAGATGTGTACTCGTGACCCAAGGCATGACATTTTCAATGATCTCATGCATTCAAAATCTGGACAATGAACAAGGAAAACGAGATAAATTCATGCACATGAAAATCATGAGCTGTCAAAAGAGCAAACAAATCTGTGCTGAAAGAACAGTCAGATGTTCCTTACAAGTGAGGATGGCGGGGTGATCGCAAACACTTTTCTTCTCATCCAGGGGTCTCAACGGCCTGCTGACACCTAACAGCCACTGGATTCTGCCTCTTCGTGAATGGCATTGCAGGTCACCTAATGGATCAGAAACGCCATGGTCCATGTAAAATCACCCACCAAAATTCTCTATCTTCTATTTGTGTCATCGTTTCTACTTCATTGGTCCTGCCTTACTTCAGGACCTCTGATAGGTAGGCTTATTGTGCCAACATGACACCTGTTAGAGGTATGGGTGGAATCTAGCTTGTCAATCAGGTCATGGTCTGATAGTATCTCCTGGTGGGCATAGCCTTCTCATAAGGCGGATCCTGGAAATTCTCTCTCTCTCTCTCTCTCTCTCTCTCTCTCTCTCTGCTTTCACCTTCCTGTTGACAAGCCACATGGAGCCACACTGAGACCCAAGAGAGAGAGCCCTGACGATGCTTCTACAGTCATTGGATCCACAAGGCTTTGCACCCACTGGCCTGTGATCTTCCTACATTTTGCATTACTGTGTGTGCTGTGTGAATCTAAAGAGGGATTTATGGATTAGTATTGGACTTATGGACTAATATCAGACTTACAGACTTGATCTGAACTGGGGTGGGATGTTTTCTTAATGTATAGTTCCTCTTTTATATAAAGTTCTTTTTTAGACACATATGAAAGATGTGTCAATGAGTTTGTTCCTCTACTCAACCTGGCCTAATACATCCCCAGAGCCCTCATCCTAGCCAGTGGTCTGCCTTAACCTCTCACATGTCACCATTTGCTGCACTGCTGCTGGCATGAGCCTTTGCAGAGTCTCTTAAGGCTGATCAATCTGGTCCTTGTGTAAAAAATCCTCAGGTTCCGTCCCAGACAGGCAACATCACCCAGTCAGCCACGTGGCTAGCCTAATGCCTAGTGCTGCTGAAGCTACTCACTCTTCCTAGAACATGGCAGCCATGTTTGTGCCCATGGGTTTCTATTCCATGCCATCTACATGACTGACCATCCCTCCTTTGCACCTGTGGCATTTTCTTCTGCCTCAAAGACCTAACTCCTTATCAACCTCTGAGACGCTCTATCCACCCACACCTAGGAGAATCCATTGTTCCTTGGCGAGTGTCACTTTTTGCTGTATCACCAGGGCCTCTCATGCAAACAATACTCTACAATTGCTCTTGACTTCTACTCCTGCTGCCCTAATTCAGAGAGAAGTCTTCACCCTCGTCGAAATTTATCTTTACCCTAGTCAAGTCCCCCCTCTCTCAAAACATGTGACTCCCTATTAAATGAAGACAGACTTCTGTAACTTGGCATCAGTGACTTTCATCCATGTCTTTCGATTAAGGAGACTTGGAGCAAGACCTGTCCAGATGAAGGCTTCCACTCAGTGGGGCTGATCGCCCACCTCTGTGATTCCTCTGATGCTCTCCCCTCTGGTCTGCACCCACATTTCCTCCACTGGGACACCATGCTCAGGGTCTACGTTCTGGGCCACATGTTTCTTTGTCTAACAGCTCTGGTGGCAGAGTGGATTGCACAATATACCTATAGCTGTAAGGAAGGTGGCTCGAATCCACTAGACACTCAGAGGAAGGAAGATAAGGCTGTCTGCCTCCTAGAGATTGACGGTATCAGAAAAGCAAAGGAAAAGTTCCTCTCAGTTAGTATAGGCTTGCTCACTGTGAGTTGGAAGCTGCTTAATGGCAGTAAATGGTGGTGAAATCATATCTTTTCCTTAAAGAAAGTATTTTTGTCCATTATTATGTTCTGTTATCAAGGGCATATTTATTTGTGGGTGTGAAAATAGCACATTCACTTTACTTATTACCCCTTAACTAGGCCCTGGCCCATACAAGATCAGAAAGCTTATTTCTTTCCCAAACATCTGACCCTGTACCCCACATGCCTCCCATGCTATTTCTTTACTGCTTCCACATGATGCTTTACATAGTAACTGGGTCCACAGCACTGTTTGCTCCTCACATTTTGAAATTCCTGTAGATGAACTCCTTAAATGCTGAAAATGACTACTAAAGATGGAAATCTTTTCCCTTCTTTCCCCTCATTTCATTATGAGATACTTTATGCACTTGTGTTTTCATGTATTGGGAACCCTGTTTGAAACAAGCTATGTTAAGAAGTTAAATTTGAGTTTTTGGCTGAGAAACAGGTTCATTTTGCCATTGATGATAGTTTAAAATAAAAAGAAAAACTAGCTCAGGAAAAAAAACCAAGAGAACATATTGAACACAAGTAGAACGATACTTCCCCCAAAGCCCAAACTCATTGCCATTGAGTCTCTTCTGACTCCTGGAGACCCTAAGGGTAGGACTGCCCTTGTGGGTTTCTGAGACAGGAACTCTTTCTGGGAATAGAGAGCCTCACCTTCATCCTCGGAGCAGCGGGTGTTTTAGAACTGCTGACCTTTGCAGATCTCAGCACATCCCATAACCACTAAGCCACCAGGGCTCCTTAAAACAATGCTTAGAGAACCACTTACATGTATCTCAGGGAAGAACTAACTCCTCTCAAAAGAGCAGTGATTGTGTTTCTATGTAAAGAACATAACCAGTGGTTCACATTTTGGTTCCTTTAGAAGTTGGTTACACACACGTGTCTAGAATGCATGCTACCACCAGGAAATGAGGGGTGAACATATTTCAAACAGAGCATGCCACGCATTTCTAAACTGCTTCCCTTCTTTTTGTAACATAAAGGGATACAGAATAAATCTGTGCTGAATTTTGGCTCCACAATAAATAAATGTGCATTTCTAGACACCCTCTCTCTTTGTTATCTGGCTTCCTCATTCTACTCCCCTGTAAATATGCTCCTTGTACATGTGCTCAATATACAACCCACAGTGCACACATGCTCCCTGTACACACTCACTCCCTGTCACATGATCCCTGTACACATGTCCACTGCACACAAGCTAACTCCTTGTACACATGCTCACTGCACACATGCTCACTGTACCCAAGCTAACTCCCTGCACGCATGCGCATTCCCTGTATACGTGCTCACTCCCTGTGTTTGTGCTCACTGTACACAGAGGGTTCAGTGGAGCTTCTGTATGCTTTCTTTCTGATGTGTAAAAGAGTACTTAGGGATCTATAGGATAGACACTTTTGCTGTTGTTTTTCTTCTACATATAGTGGAATATCTAAGGAGGTAGCAAAGTAGATGAGCATTGTCCTGATATGAGGCTCATCGGTCAAGTGTGAATGGATTTTTCCCTCAATTAGACTTGTTCTTGTTAGCTGTGGTGGTTAGACCCAACTGAGTTGAACTCCCTGTGGTCCCCTGCCTAAGGAAAGGGAACCACCTCACGATCAGTTGAAGATGGTGCCTTTATGGTCACAAGGTTTTCCTTGGAGGATTTGTGATGCAGATTGTGAGGCCTTTCCTCCTAGCTGGTCCTCCTCCATTAGTTGTGCATCACAGCGACATCCCAACCTCCACTGGCAGATGGAAGGTGGGCCTTCCACATACAACACAAGAACCCTACCATGGAACAAGGCCTGTCCTCCCTCTCTCCAGTCACCTTTGTGGTTGTTGGGTGTCATCAAGTTGGCTACAACCCTTAAGGAGCTGACGCACAACCGAAGGAAACGCTGCAGGACCCATGCAATTGTTCGCATTCCTGGATCCACTGGCACAGCCCTGGTGCCAACCCAGTTCATGGAGGGCCATCCTCTCCTCCACTGCCCCTCCGCTCACCAAGCACGACCTAGCTGAGACAACATAAGATGCCAAACCCAGAAGCCAGGAAGGATAGATAAGCAGATTTAACTATGAAAATGCAAAGCGTTCATATGCTAAAATTTGTTTTTTAACTTATAAAGAATTCTCAGTAGGCCTAATATATACAACAATAAAACTTCTCTGTAAGGAGCTCCTTTACTGTTGGCTGTCATTGAATCAACTCTGACTCCTGATGGTAACAAAGCCAAACGTTGCCTAGTCTTGCCCACCGTGTGGCCCGGGGGAGGGTGGGGTCCACGAGCCCCTCCTGCTGCTATGCCCCCATCTCATGAAGGACTTCCTTCCTGTGCAGCGGCTCTCCACACTTTCAAAAAAGGTGCCCTTTCCTAACATCCAGAGTAGTTCTACATATCAGAATAATGTCTTAATCACATTCTTAGGAACACAGGTAATTCCTGGAATACAGAGCAGACATTCAACGAGTCAAACAACAAGAGCACACTGCACATCGTGGCGGCTGAGACATGGCAGGCATCGGAGCTCTTAATGAGCTGTCGGTCAAACGAAGAGCGAAAGTAGCACCGAGAGCTCCTGAGGGCAAAGGTGTCTTGTCTTTGCTTTCAGTCTGTTGGGGGTCGACACCCACTTAGGAGTGCTTAGGGACCGTTACCTGCTTACCTAACTTTCACCAAGCAGATATCCAGAAAGGAGGCAAATGATTTCAAAGATTCTTGCAAAGAATACCACTGCGATATAAAATCCTGCTGCAGGCCACAGCAGGGACGACCTTTGAAACATTATGCAAGGTGAAAAATCACAAAGAACAAGTACTATATGATCTCTTGTGTATGACATAGGCAACATAGGAAAATCAAACTTACTGTTTCGGCGTGCTGACTGTATGTGGGTCGTGGTGGAACAATTGGGGGAGAGGGTGATGACAACATAGGAATGGAATACATATCGGAACGATCAATATAAACAAGGGCTCTATTTCCACAATAAAAAGTATGAAAGAAAAGAATGAGTTATAAGTTTCCCCCTAAGAGATAGGTGAAAACTTAAAAGATTGCTTAGAGACAGTGTTGGTAAGTGTGAGGGGAGAAATACTTTACTACGATGCTGGGGGAGTATAAATAGTTAAATAATTTTGAAGGTCAATTTGACAAAAGTTATCAAGTTGTATATGTGCAGGTATTTTTTGCCCAATATATTTTGAGTTGTCTATCTGACACAAATAACTACAAATAAAGAATAACATATTCATGAGAGTGTTCAAGGGCTATGTTATTTTTTTTAGCTGCTATTCTTTTTAGCTTTTTTATTTTCTTAACTTGGGTAAAGGTTTACCGAGCAAATCAACTTTCCATTCAACAAGTCACATGGATTGGAATTCCCACAGTCCAGCATCACTGATCTGCTTGCTTCCTGGGTTTCCCAGTTCCATCCCTCCTTTCATCCCTCCCTTCTTCACTCAAGCCTGGCTACCCTTTCAATCTCAAGAGGTTGATCATTCTGAGGTCTTCATACCTCCCAAGTGGTATTGCTGCCCTTTAGACTGGTCCATTGTGTGGCTGAAAATTGAGCCTTGGGTGTGAGTTTGGTTCCAGACCTGAATGAGGACCAACAGCGATAGTCTCAGGGTTCCACCAGTCTCCACATGACCAGAAAGCCTGGTCTCTCACATGGGTTGGGGTTTTAGTTCACATTTTTCTTCAATGTGGTCCAAGACCTTCTGGTGGGATCCCTTTCAGAGCCGTTGGTGGTGGTAGCCAGGCACCATCAGTCTTCTGATCTCGGGGTCTTGAAGGGTGATAGTTGCATGGTCCATTAGCCAAGTGAACAGACTGCATCTATGTGTCTTCAATATTCTTTGCTCCAGACAAGAAAGGACCAATAGCTGCACCTTAGATGGCCACTCATGAACTTTTAAGACCCACTCCCAAGTCACCAAACTAGGAGGTAGAATGTCTTTGTGGATTAGGTATATGAGCTTCCACGCCCAGCTAAGAGCTTCCACCCTCAGGAACTCATTTCCAAACGGTGTTTGAGAATATTTTTAAAGTTTTCAGAATGTTCTCCCTATATGTTTCATCACATTTTATTCATATATTTGCAGGATAGGTAGATACACATATAGAAATAGCCTATGTCAAATCTGTATGTGTTCGTGGATATAGGCCCACTCTCCCTCTAACATCCATTCAGCCTGAGTGTCTGTGCTTCTATTCTTAGATCATCGCTGCAGTATTGTCCATGTAACAGTTTTACTGGTGTTGCCTTTAACCTTTGCCCTCATTCCAGTGTCTTTCCCTACCTCCACTGTTTGCTGTCCCCATTGTATATTGGCTTCCCTTTCATCTGAGCTCACATGTCAGCGCTCAGCAATATGGGCTTCAACCTACAACGTATTTACAATGGAACTCTCTACAGCTGATATAAGTATGATCTGGAGTTTCTCTAAGATATACGATTAGCTAAGAAAACCACAAGAGTTGATGTAAATAGTCAAAGTATTCAGATCATGGAGGGGTGTGTGGGTGAGGGTAGGTATAGATGAAGCTCTAGAAAGATAACTATCATAGTGTGATTATTCCTGTAGAGCAGGAGCAAATAAAAACCACGGATTCCTTCTTAAGTTTAAACCATTTGATATCATTTTATTTTTCACAGTGGGATGAATTACTTTTTATGTTTTTTTAATTAAAGCAATTGAAGAAGAAAGGTAACATCCAAAGAAGTCTTATGCCTAGTCTTGCCATCATATCTTGGGGATCCCTCAAGGATCACATTGACCTTAACATCTGCACTTCACGTGTTTGCCCTGTGCTTGGAACCAGAATAGGTACATTTCAGGTTACATTGCAGGTCATGGGTTTGTTTCTAACCAGCTTTTCATCATCATTCTATTTACACATTTCTAGACACTGTTCCACAAAGGTAAATCTGACCTTGGATTATGTTCTCCCAGAAAAAGTCACCGAGCACTCACTGAAGTGTGGACTTATGGTTAGCTTGGGTGAAGGAGAAACAGATTTTTTGCTTATGAGACATTGGGTTCATTTTAAGAATGGTGGAGAACAATTTGGAGAGGGATGTCAATGATGGTTGTACAACATGGAGAGCATAATCAGTGGCACTGAAATAGACATGTGGATGTTGCTGAATTAAAAAAGAAGGAGGGGAAGGACTGACCTCTCTCCTTTTCCATCCTGCTTATTTGGGTCCTACATCTGGCTTCTGGGACCTGAGGCCATGTAGCCTGCCAACTCTGGGTACTGTACTGCCGTGTTCCTTTCACGTTGGATCTATGTGATGCTGTGCCCACTAGCCTGTGATCTCTAAGCCCCTACTTTGCCTCCCTGATTCCATGGCCAACAGCTGTGTGTGTCCACAGGTGCCTCCAGTCAGCATCTGGTCCATGGTCTTGTGTCAGACTGGGCTGGATCACTGCCTTGATAGAATTTCTTCCTTGGTACAAAGTTCTTTTTTATATTTATAGAAATGTCACTGGTTTTATTTCTCAGGAGAACCCAGTCTAACACACTGTGTTGGTCTGGGTAGACTAGAGAAACAAATTCACAAACACTCATATGTGTATAAGAAAGAGTTTTAAGGCAGCAGATGGACATTGGGCCTCTAGTCAAATACTTCCTCTATGCAAGAACACTTTGTTCTATTAAATTGGCATTCCATGATGCTCACCTTCCCGACACGATCACTGAAGACAAATGTGTGCATAAGCAAAAGTGGTGAAGAAAGCTGATGGTGTCTGGCTATCGAAAGATATAGCATCTGGGGTCTTAAAGGCTTGAAAATAAACAAGTCTCCATCTAACTCAGAAGCAACAAAGCCCACATGGAAGAAGCATATCAGCCTGTGTAACCTCAAGGTATCAAAGGGGTCAGTGATCAGGTATCAAAGAACAAAAAATCATATCATTGTGTGCTCACCTTCCTGATATGATTGCTGAAGACAAATGTGTGCATAAGGAAAGGTGGTGAAGAAAACTGATGGTGACCAGTTATCAAAAGATAAAATGGCTGGGGTCTTAAAGACTTGAAGATAAAGAAGCGACCATCTAGCTCAGAAACAACAAAACCCACATGGAAGAAGCACACCAGCCTATGTGACCATGGGGTGTCGAAGAGATTAGGTATCATGCATCAATGAACTAAAATTTATATCATTATAAATGAGGGGGAGTACAGATTGGGTACCCAAAGCCCATCTGTAGATGAAGGGGCATCCTTTTACAGAAGGGTTGCAGGGAGATGACAAGCCAGTCAGGGTACAGGGTAGCAATGATGAAATATGAAAGAAACTCTCCTCTAGTTCTTCAATGCTTCCTCCCCCCTACTGTCATGATCCCAATTCTACCTTACAAATCCAGTTAGACCAGGGGATGTACACTGGTACAGAGAGGAACCGAAACATGGGGAATCCAGGACAGATGATCCCTTCAGGACCAGTGGTGAGAGTGGTGATACTGGGAGGCTGGAGGGAAGGTGGGGTAAAAAGGGGGATCTGATTATAAGGATCTACATATAGCCTCCTCCCTGGGGTACAGACAACAGGGAAGTGGGTGAAGGAAGACATTGGACAGTGTACGGTATGACAAAATAATAATACTTTATAAATTATCAAGGATTTATGAAGGAGAGGGAGCAGGGAGGGAGCGAGAGAAATGAGGAGCTAATACCAAGGGCTTAAGTAGAAAGAAAATGTTTTGAGAATTATCATGGCAACAAATGTACAAAAATGCTTTGCATACAATGGATGGATGTATAAACTGTGATAAGAGTTATATGAGCCCCCAATAAAATGATTTAAAAAAATAAGAAGAATGATTCCAGGAAGAACTAAAAAAAAGAAAAAGAATGAAGAGAAACTTCTAAAATTAAGTGTGGTGGTGATTGTACAACTCTTCTACTGTCATTGAACTATTGAATTACCATATATGATATGTGAATTGTGTGCCTATAAAACTTAATGTGTGGGAAACTTAAAAAAAAGAAAGAAATCTTCATTAAAAAAGAATTTTATATACAAGAGCAAGTATACTTTAAGAAATAGCTCAACCCAGTCCAGTCCAAAGTTCTAAGTCCTATATTAGCCCATATGTCCGATACCAATCTATAAAGTCCTCTTAAAGCTCATTGAACACATGCAATGACGCCGTTTGTAGAACAATCACAAGACAGTGAGTAGGAAGTCTGTGAATCCAGTGAGGGTGTAAGCATCTCAGTGCTCCAGAGGTCTCTCTGTGACTTCTTTGGCTTTAGAGGTCTGGTTGCACCCATGTGGCTTGTCTGGCTCAGGGCACTAGGGTAACCCTCAGCTGTAATGTCTTCCAGGGAGTGAAGTAGTGAGAGAATGTCATCTGCTTTCAAGAAGGAAGTACCAGATTTCCCAGAATTCTCAAAGAAGGCCATGCCCGCACAAAAGTTTCATTGGCTTTCTCCAGATTGACAGGCTATCCTCCACCCCTACACTATTAATTCTCAAAATTACACCAGATTAGGTGAGTGCCACACACACCAACTGGCTTACAAAATTCCTGGAAATTTACCAATTGGCTCTGAAGAGTCCTCTCCAGCATACCCCCAAGAATACCACCATGCAAGATCTTTTTTTCCTCTAAAAATGAGTCAGTACGTCATTATTTCTTTAATGGAAAGCAATATCTCCCTGTATTTTGCATAATGCACATGTCTGCTTATATGTTGACAGTAGATGTCCATATGTTGATAGCTATCTGCATTCACACATTTTGAGGCTTGATATGGTGACTGGACAGTGGAGAGCAGATAAAAGAGGCATGGATGTTAAAGTCAATTAGAAATAAGACTGCTCTACGTCAACGTGCCTCTTAATTAACCTTTCTGGTCCTTAACTTCTCCAAAAGTGAAATGGGGATATCAATACTAATTACCTTTGATATTGTTGTAAAAAAAAGAGAGATGGATCAAATAGTGAATATACTGAACCACACAGTGTTGAGGCTTAAGGAGAGGCACATGTGTAACACCAGCTCATAAGAGAGTTAATGTCCCAGGGAGCAGCAGGATGGGATAGGTTGAATGAGAGTTTACATTTTTGGTTTTTTCTTACAGACTTTGTGAATGAGGATGGCAAAAACACTGGCATGATCATTTTGGTGTCTGGCCAGGATGTAGTTAAATCCTGTCCTGCCAACGACAGCTGTCATGGTGGGACTGAAGTTTTAATATATAGACAGTACTGTTTGTGGTAATAATACTCTTCTGAGCTGCCAAAGTTGAATAACTAACACTAGTCATTCCTGGGGAAAATCCCAGCCTCACACGGCTTTGGGTCTGCAGAGATCTTCTGGGGCACCGTGTCTCCACCCCAGGTAGTGCAGAAGGACCTTTATGTAAGTTGCCACGAGGATAATTCCCTGCATGGAGTAAATTCGAGGGAGAACTGCCTGCCCCAGAGTGTCCAGGACTGAAACCACGGGAGTGGAAAGCCTTGCCGGTCTCGCGGGGAGCACCTGGTGGTTTAGAACTGATGACTGTGTGGTGAGTAGCCCAGTGCATGACCACTGCGTGGTGGGAGAAAGACAGGGCTTTCTGCTCCCATCAAGAATCACAGCTTCAGAGTCCACAAAGGCAGTCCTGTCCCGCCCTGGAGGGTGGCCATGAGTCGGACTAGACAGTAATTTGACAGGGCAGTCATTTGAATTCTTCTCTGGTTAATTTTTCTACATGACTTTGTAGTCAAGGTTTTTTCTCCCAAATATCAAAAATTCACTCCAAAGGGTACTAGGGAAGATATACAGGTGAAATATGAAAATACAAATTATTGAGAAAAGAAGAAATACAAGAAACCTTCTCAGGAAATCTTGTCTCAGAGTGACAAATAAAGCACAGAGGCACCAAACAAGCAAACACCCACTGCCATCATGTGGATTCTGATGCACAGCAGCTCCATAGAGCAGAGCAGAACTGCCCTGTGGGGTCCAAGACTGGAAGTCTTACAGGAGTAAAAGCCTCATCTTTCTCCCTGGGACCATCTGGTAGGTCTGAACTGCTGACCTTGGAGTTAGCACCCCAACACTTAGCCCACTATGCCACAAGAGGTACCAGTTAACGCAAAATTTTAAGGTAACTTCATAGTATTCACAGGAGCAAATTTAAAGAGTATATAACAATTCATAAGAGAAAAGGAAACAAGTCTTCCGGGAAGGGAGAAAACTGGACCACCTTTCTTCATTCTGTCTACTCCAATCCAACTCCTTCAAATCCAAGCCTGGTTCCCCAGAGCTCCCTGCATTCCTCCTGGGCCTGCATCTCCTGCATTTCCACAGCTGCAGAACTTCCCTGGGACCCAGTTTTACTCCATTAGATCTGTGGTTTGAGTTGCCTTCAAGGCTGGCCTGCCTGTCTTACTTGAAGGCAGAGAGTGTGCCCATTGCTCTGGGTAAGTTTCCTAGCCAGGCCCTGTGCCCAGCCCCCATTGGCCTCACAAGCAGACTCAACTGGAAATGGAGGGTCTTGCTCTAAATAGGGTCTGGCTGCTCCCTGCTCTACCTGGATAGGGAAACAGCCAAGAAGGGGCGCCTGGCATCCATTTCAGGTTCACTCTTTGACTTTAATCTTCTCTCCAGTTCCTCCAATTTTTAGGACAGTGTCTCCTCTTCATGCAAGTTGTTTGGCTCACTTCATCAGAGTCATGCCCCCACCCCTCACCCTAACCCCTCACCACACTCCTCCTAGGCTTGGATCCAATGCAAGAGTGAGGCAGGGCCTGCCTCCCCACGGGTGAGCCCATGATCACCAAGGTTGGTGAACATCTTGAAAAGAGCGAGGAGAGAAGGAAGGCGAATGCCTGTGCTGAGGGTCTCCTACCAGCCAGGTGTGTCCTGAAGACGCTGCCCTGGATTCTCCCAGCAAGTTCAAGAAAGCCTTGAGTCTTCTTTTTTAGTGACACCTCCGAATGTCAGTAGGTGCTAAGCCCGGACTCCCCGACAGGTCTTGTGGACTTCCCACAGCCCACCCTCCCCCCACCCTGAGCCCCTTCCCCTTCATCAGACATTGGACAACCTGGGTTCCTCAGCGAAGGGCAACGGTCTCTGAGATGCTGCTTCTCTGCCCATTTGTGACAGTGTTACCAGTCCAAACCTAGAACCCAAATATCAGTTGCTATGGGATTACCTCTGACTCTTGGAGACCCCACCTGTGTCAGGCCAGGGCTTTGTGCCACAGGCTCTTCCAGAAGTCCGTTCTCCCAGGCTTCTCTGCATCTCTGGGTGGACTCACTTCCAGCCTGTCGCTTAGCAGCCATGTGTCACAACCCATGTCACACACCACTCCGACTCCGCAAACTCAGAAGGTTCTCAGAATTTCTCCTTCACATATGGATGTGACAGAAGGCCTGAGTGCTGATGCTCCCCACCCCAACTGTCATACCATGTGACTATAGCTCTGGGTCCTCCCCGCATATCTTCTCTCTCTCTCTCTCTCTCCAGGTGCTCCATACAGACTCGTGCTACCATGGAAACATGAACAGAAGACGTAACTGGTTCTCTCCTTTATAGATATTTTCAAAACCATGCTTTGTGGAGGTTTCTTTTTTAGCCTCCTTGTTTCCTTGACTACAGGTTGAGAAGGATGAAGCTTCTGGGAGTTTGTCAGTAGCTCCTCCTTCTGTGAACTTGGTGACTGAATCAGGCCTAGATCCCTGATACAAAGCTTATTGCGTGAACTGTATTATTCATCCATTTGCAACTAGACCTCAGCATGTTTGCATATGATACCTGCTTGCCCAAGAATTTAAGACCTTATCCCTCCTTACCATGTCAAGCTCAAGTTCTCCTCTGCTCTCAAGGGCTGGTGCTGCCCCATCCCTCCCTACCCAAGTCATCCTCTGCCACCTCTGTTCGAGACCCATGTGAGGTCTCCATCCTAAATGTCTTATCCACACAAGGTTCAAACTCATTTCCCACCACATCCATATGTGATTCTGAGCAAGCTGTATCTTCTTTCATCAGAAAGAGGCTCCATTGATCACAGGAGCTACCATTACAATGAGCCTTATTTTGTAGCAAAAGAAGTCTTTTCTCCAGTGCTTCTTAAAGCAGATATTACCCTTTCTATTTTACAGTTTTAGAGAGATCCCCTTGGTGGTGCAGACAATCGATGTACTTGGCTGTCATTTGGAAGGTTGGCAGTTCAAGCCCACCTTTAGCCATCTAGGAAGAAAGATTTGGTCATTTACTTCCAAGAAATCAGCCATTGGAAACCTGGTGAAAATAGATAAGCAAATCGTAGCCAGTGCACACAGTAGAATCCTACCCCAACAATGAAAAATTAAGTATTGATGCTTGCCATAACATAAACATTGAAAAGTTATTGATTAAAATAAGTCGATCACAAGTGGATGGATATTGCATGACCTTGCTTATGTAGAGTAACAAAAACAAATAAATGCTTAAACACTGAATTTGATTATTAGTGGTTACCACGGCGGCAAGAAAGAGGGAAAATAGGGAGCAATTATTTCAGAAGCAGTGAGTTTCCATTTATGGTAACGGAAAATAGGCAATCTGGGTGATGGTTGAACAACACACTTGATATAATTGATAGCACTAAATTGAACACCTAGAAAATATTGTTGTAAATATATGTTTATAACAACAAAAGAAAAACCCTATCATATACTCAATTACCATGAGTCAGAATCAACTGATGACAACGGAGGGTCGGTGTATACAGAATAAGAAACAATGACTGACAAAGACTGACGGCTCACATGCACACAGCCAGAGAGGCACAAAGAGGGACTGGAACCAAGTGTTGCTGAGTTCCACACCCCAGGCTTTCCACTACCTGCTCTCCCACGTCCTCCAGCCCTGAAATCAGACGGTATGAAACCTACCCAGCCTCCCACTGCTTCCAGCCCCGTTTGCTCCTTGGAAGCTTTGCATGGCTTTTTCATGACCCCTCCCACTACAGAAATCCATCTGATTTAACACTTGGTTATAGACCATCGGCTATCTTTCCACAGTTTTTCAATGGGCATTCTTGCCTTTCTTCGAGAATCAAGACAAAACCTTGGTAACAGGAAGCAGAATGGCCCCTTCGGTGCTGGGCCTGGGCTGCAGGCAGTGGACCCTCACAGGCCGTCACAAGTAGGCTCCATGTTGTCTCAGTTGCCCGTCAAACGAGCTCACAGTAAGTCCTAGTGGCCTCATGTTACACACAGGAATCACGTCTATAGCAAGAGGCTGACTCAGAACTTGATGAAGTCAGTCTGATTGCAAAGCACATTTTTTCTACTATGGACATCAGCTCCAATGAAAGACAGAAGATAACTAACTTCTCAAGTAGCCATTCCTATTCATAGCAATATAATTTGAGTATTCAATTTAACATAATATTCTAAATTATTGGATTGTTGTCAATGTCCGAAAAGCTATGAGAGTAAAGAGTTCATGGAAATTGGGAACATTAGCGGAGCTGTTTACTTATAACAACAACTGATAATATTACCATTATATTAAAGAAGTAAAAAATGCGCTTAGGCTTTCAATCCATACACACTCTGGCATCTTCCCTAGAGGCCGGATGAGATGTGCCTTTGCGATCAGTAAGTTCTCTCCATCACACACCTGTCTTTGCACCTGCGCTGGAGAGGGCCAGTCACAGCAGGGGCCTCCATGGAGATCTGCCCGGCCAGTGACAGTTCAGGCAGAGAAGTCAGATCAGAACGTCATGGCAACTGTTGCTAGGGATTCCAAAGAGATTATTTGGATAGATTTTCTCAAAGGACACAGGATGATTTTAAGAGTTTATTATGAAGAAATTTTAAGAAAAGTGATTATCTTGCCCCTCTGACTTCTTTTTGTTCCCCCAAAATTCAAAGAAGATTGAAAAGACACATCATTTGAGTCCCTAAATGGTGCCACAATCATCGTGCGGTGGGGTACTGAATTTTGAGGGGTGGGTGGGTGAAGGGTTATGGAGATGGAAACCCTGCCTTTGAAAGTATAGAAATCTCAATGCAGGATATATGGGAAAGCCAATGATCCAAAATTTTATATTTTTGTTCAATAACTATTTCTGAATTTGTAGAAAGTTTTTTATTTGTCCACACAATTTTTCTGGGAAATTGATACAGCTAATGAGAAACAGAACAGTGCAAATCATCCAGACACAGTTTTTACACAGCCCTTGGTGCTCAGCAGGTCTTCCAATCTTATCTTTACTTCCCCCATCTCACTCATAGTATCA
>PVJH01009533.1:0-78474 GCA_004026705.1 Nesogale talazaci
CAGGCATCAGGCAACAAAGAACTAAAATTTATATTATTTTAAATGATGGGGAGAACAGATTTGGGATCCAAGATTCACCTGCAGGGAAAGTGACATCCCCTTACAGAAGGGTCGTGGGGAGGAGATGAGCCAATCAGGGCACAGTGTAGCAACGATGAAATAGGCAACTTTCCTCTAGTTCTAAAATGCTTCCTCCCTCTCACTATCATTATCTGAATACTACTTTAAAAATCTGTTCAGACCATAGGATGTACACTGGTACAGTTGAGAACCAGAAACATGGAGAAACTAGGATAAATGATCCCTTTAGGATCAGTAGGGAGCGTGGTGACACTGGGAGGGTAGAGGGGGGATGGAGAAGAAAGGGGGAACCGATTATAAGGATCTACATATAACCTCCCTGGGGTATGGACAATGGAGAAGTGGGTGAGGGGAGACATCAGACAGCATTCGACAGGACAAAATTATAATATTTTATAAATTTTCAAGGGTTCATGAGGACATGATGGAAGGGAAGCAGGTAGAGGGTGGAAAAAGGAGGGGTCAATACCAGGGGCTTAAGTGGAAAGAAAATGTTTTGAGAATCATGATGGCATTAAAGGTACAGATGTGCTTTGCATACAGTGGATGTGTGGATGGATTATGCTAAGAGTAGTATGAGCCTCCAATGAAATGATTTAAGAAGAAAGAATAAACAATAAATATGAACAACAAGGAGATGTGAAAAGGCCTTGTTAATAATCTAAGAATAGCCATAATTTTATCTTGTGTACATAAAAAGTATGGTGGAAATTTTTTCAGAAAGCATTGGTTGAGATATTTGCATAAGAAGTAAAATTGACAAATAAAATATATACAAAATTTACTTAAGTTTAGACAATATGATACTTTTTTAACAATAGGATATTTTTAAAAGGCAGGTTTTTTCAAGTTTTATCACATTTAATACCTCAAATTTAATTAGTAAATCGCTGAATGAAAAAAAAAAGTTTCAATTTTCTATAAATGGTAGATAGGCAAATAGCCAAATAGCTACTGAGAATTTTAATTAAAACAATCATATTGATGTGAATGAGGGGTATCAGAGTAGAATTGCCAAGTCCATCTGTCGAACACAGGACATCCCCTTACAGAGGGATTACAAGGAAGGAGTGAGTCAGCCAGGGTGCAGTGTGACACAGATGAAACACACAACACTCCTCCAGTTCTTCAATGCTTCTTCCCCTATCCATTGCTACCTCAACCCCAGTTCTGCTTTACTAAATGCAGCTAGACCGGACATGTACATTGGCACAGAATTCCACACACGGAATTTGGGCCAGTAATGAGAGTAGCCACATATACCATGACTGTAGAGGGAAGGTGAGGGGAAAGGGGGAGAAATGGGGAACTAATAATAACAATCAACATACAACACACACACACCATCACCCCATGGGGATGAACAATGGAAACATAGGGAAGGACAGCAGATGGTGTAAGATGTGAAAATAATAATCATCTATAATTTATCATGGGTTCACGATGAGGAGAAGATGGTGGAGGGAGGATAAAGGACTCAAGTAGCAAGAAAATATTTTGAAAACGATGTTGGCAACACATGTACACATGTCCTTGATACAATTTCTGCATAGATTTCTATAAGAGGCCCCAATAACGTGAGTTACATATTTAAAAATTCTTCTCCTCCCTACAATTTAGTAAAATCCATATCATATCACAACAGAATGAAAGCGAAATAAGTCCCAAAGTTGGATCCTTGTGAAGCACTGCTGCACAGTTTTTGGTAGCCAATGGAAATAAATTCTAGGTTTCTGAGTCAGAAATTAAATAAACAAGCTGTAACATCCTATTTAAATGGCACTAAGGTCTGGTGCGGAAGCCCTGGTGCAGTAGTTACATGTCGGGCGGCTGGCTACAATGTTAGCCGTTTGAGACCATCAGCTAATCTCAGAGAAGAAGACAGGGATTTCTATTCCCATGAAGAGTTACATTCTCAGAAACTAACAGGGGACAGACAGACCAGCCGGGTCCTATGGGTTTACTCGAAGTTGGCATGGACTGCAGGGCACAGCGGAAGTCTTAATGAAGAGACTTTGTAGCATCGTTGCTATGTTACAGTGCTTCATCGGCTAGGCCATAGGAGCTGATCTCTTGGGGTGCTCCCGGCAAGGTTTGTGGTTCACCCCCACTTAGTACTTCCCAGGAGAAAGATGACTTCTGCTCCTGTAAAGACTTAATGTCTCAGAAAATACAGGGGCAATTCTGCCTCGTCCTAGAGAGCCACTACGAATAAGAATCTGCCCCATGGAAATGAGGTGGGTTTTTGGATCCCGGGAGCTTTGTGGGCTCAGCATTCAATGGCAAATGCCAGGTCAACAATTCAAACCCATTAGCTGTTCCTTGGGGGAGAAGATGATGTTTGCTTTTAAGATGTAAGCCTCTGAAAATTCCACATTAATATGGAATCCGCTTGATGACAGTGGGTTTGGGTTAGATGTTTGGCAAAACCCATTCCAGAACTCCAATAACATAATATACAAAAGAGGTACGTGTATTCTCCATTCCCTGGGTGTAGACTTTCCTGGAATAAAAGTGCCTTTATCCCCACCTCAAACTCACTCCTCAGGGAGAAAGAATGGGCTATCTGATTGTGAGTTTGGAACACGACATCCTTTTTCTTTTTCCCCTACTAGTTATGCATTGAGCTGCTAATGGCAAGGTCAGGAAATCGAAACCACCATCCACTCGGTGAAAGAAACATAAGAGTTACAATTTCAGAAACCCATAGGGGCACTCCTATCTTGACCTACTGGGTCGCTATTCATTCAAATCTTCTCAATGGCGGTGAGATTTCTCTTTTTGAGAGGCAGCACCATCTCTAATCTGCACATCATTTTTGCCCTAAATTTTACATCGTCAAACCTCCAAAGGAAATGTCAATATTTTTTAGCAATCCCCAGGCTATGCTGGTAAGTGAAATTCACATGTGAACCATAAAAGTCTCCTTTTTCCTTTTTACCAACAAGCTAAATCACATTTCCCAAACACTATGCCTTATTTTTGTGTTTGTTTTTACAAATTCTTCCAAATATAGATACTGAAAGAGTGATGATATACCTTAACCTACTAAGATGGAAAAATATACCGATTTCCCCTCAGTTTCTAGATGGTATAAAAACATGTTTTTGCATGTGTTTGTATATGAAAATATCATTGACTGAAGATATTTATAGAGTAGCTTTTGTTAATACTATTTTTAGCTATTTCTTAAAGTAAAAATATGTATCAGTCCATGAAATATGAAGAACGCAGAGGCATGACAGATGAGCTAAAGACAATATTTGGTATCATAAGCATAGAACTTTTAAAGGCATTACTTAATTTCTCTTTTTATAATTTTAGTTTTATAGTTTTGCAATTGCCAAACTCTTCCATTCAGAAGAGTAGAAAAGCAATGTGATCACGAAATTCTCATCTAACCTTGCCTCACCTTGAAGTCCTACATCCCTCATATCAAATCAGTGTGATGAATGACACACAGCCCTGCTGACTCTTGCTAGTATTTCAATTAATCATACTTTTAAAATTCCATGATTCTCTCAGACCTTTCACCCCCTGTCTCTAAGGAAACATGAGACACCTTGGTAATATATGAGCTGAATTTCTCCGGGATACTATTATATCTATCATAACAAGTCTTGTTATAATATTTTCAGGGTAGGAGTGTATCTATAATTTATTGCTTATTGAAAGAAGAATCCACTCAACAAGCATTAATTATAGGATAAGTGATAACAGGGCTGCCTTATCGCTCTTAAGAAAGAGGTCACCAATAAATGACCTAAAAGGCAGACACATTTATCAGCAAGCATTCTTGGGATGTTCCGGCAAACTAGTAGTGAATGGCAAACTGAAATCTGTATGAATAGATAAAATAGAAAATGAAATACACATAATCTGTGTTCAGGGGTTCTTGTGCACATCAGAAGTCAAGTGGTGCTGTCAGGTACACATTGAACTATTGGACACTGGGTCTGGCCTTCAAACCCAGCAGCTGTTCTTCTAGAAAAAGTTGAAACTTCCCAATTCTATAGAGAAATGCAGTCTTGTACACCTACTAAAGTAACTATGAACTGGAATAGACTCAACTGAAGCAGATAGATATATACATATATATGCATATATTGGTAAAAATGCATATATACATATGCAAAGGAGCCCTAGTGGTACAATGAGTAAGCACCCCCTTGGTAAAAAGCCAGTCATTCAAACACATCAGTTACATTGTGGAGGAAAGATGTGATCATCAGTTTTTGGAAAGATTTTGTTGCTGTAAGATGCTGTTGAGTCAATTCTGACTCAAAGAGAACTTAGTGAATATTTTTCAATCCAGTGTCAACCTCACAACTATACCTGAGTCCATTGTTGCAGCCACTATGTCAGTCCATCTTGGAAAGGGTCTTCCTCCTTTTTGATGACCCTTTACTTTATGAAACATGGTGTCTTTTTCCAGGGATTAATTCCCTTGATAACATAGCCAAAATACATGAGACAATATCTTATATGGTTCATTCTGTCTGTACTTATCCAAGACAAATTTGTTTGTTCTTCTGGAAGTCCATGTATAGTCAACATTTCTCAAATAGAAAGCCATCATTGGCCTATTTGGGTGCATAAAATTTAAACACTTTATGCCAACACTATCATTTAAATGCATCCATTCTTCTTTTGTCTTTCTTACTCATTTTCCAGCTTTCACATCCACACAAGGAGATTGAGAAACCCATGGCTTAGACCAGGTTCACCTTCGTCCTCAAAGTGACATCTTTGAAAAAATTCTTTGCCACCATACTTTCCCAATTCAACGAGACCCTAAAGATCTACAGCCTTGGAAACCCTGCTGGGCCCACTCTCCATTGTCCTATCAAGTTACTTTCTGTAGGAATTGACTAAATGACCATGGATGTTTTAGATGATATGTACTTATATATGAATGTAATGTAAAATGTATAATTTTAATGAATAACTCTAATATTCAGCACCTTAATAATGTTTTCTAGGAATGTCATATCAGGTAGTGTTTGGATACCCAATTTTGCAAAATTGACCAATAAAACCTAGCTCTTGCTAAAGTGTCTATAGTTTGGATTTCTTGATCATCTGTAAGCACTTGCTATTACCCATTGGTAGACTCATAGAGGATAAAGTATTCTACCTCAGTTCTCCCTCTGGAAACCCACTGATGCATGGTTCAAGTCAAGGGGTTAAATCTACCCACCAGTTTCCAAGAGGAATGAGACAGTATTGAGGTGTCCATAGGATTTCTACAAATGGACTTCAAGAGTTGGAGAAAGAAAGCAATGAACAGTTCTCAGAAATTTTGGTTTTGATGAGAGAAATAAAGCTGGGGATTACATGACAAAATTATGCAAGAACAACAGCTTCTTCCAAGCAAAGGTTTTTGGTTTGTTTGTTTGTTTTTCAACAAACCAAAAGGAACAGAAATCGAATTGATTACATTTGTGGAAGAGACAATGGAGAAGCTCAATATAAGGAACTAAAAGAAGTCAACATGTGACTGTGACATATGTAAGTTCAGGTTGAAATTGAAAAAATCAAAATTCAGTAGAGCCCCAGGACAACCCTGAATCTAACACATCTGAATATGGAAAACATCTCAAGAACATATTTGTTGCTTTGAACATTAATGACAGAAGACCTGATGAGCTATGGGGAAACATCAAGAATATCACTCATCAAAAAGCAAAAGGTCATTAAAAAATAGGAATGAAAGAATAAATATTGTTTTGAGAAGAGATTCTGAAACTTGCTCTTAATGATTGAATAGCCAAGACAAAAGGAAGAACTGATTAAATCAAAGAGATGAAAAGAAAATTTCAAAAGGCAGCTCAGTAAGACACAGTAAAATATTAAAATGAAATATACAGAAAACTAGAGTTAGAAAAACAGTAAGAGCACACAACATATTTTAAATTGAAATAAGTCATGAAAAAAATTCAAAGTCTCAAATTCCAAATGAAAAGATTTTATAGACAAAATATTGAATTATTCAGGAAGCCTCAAAAGAAGATAGAAAGTATGCACAGTCACTGTATCAAAAAGAATGAGTCCACAGTCCATCGTATCAGGAGGTATCACATGAGCAAGAAGTTCAAGCTACACTGAAAGCATTAGTCAAAAGTAACTCTGTAGGATTTAATAGATTACCAAAAGAAATATTTTAACAAGCTGATAAAGCACAAGAAGCATTTACTCATGGTGCCAGGAAATGTGGGAACAACTACTTGGCCAACTGACTGGAAGAGATCCGGAGGAAGGTGTGCCCATTCCAAAAAAACAACAAGGTGATTCAATAGAATGCTCAAATTATGGAACAGTATTATTAGTATCCCACAGAAGCAAAATTTTAATGATGATCATCCAACAGTAGTAGTATCAGTACAATAACAGATTTAGGGAAGATTCAGAAGAGACATGGAATAAAAGATATTATTGCTGATATCAAATGGATTTGCCACAAAGCATAAAATACCAAAAAGGTATTTACTTATGTATCATGAAGTATGTTAGGACTTGGGGCACTGTGGATCATAACAGACTATGGATAACTTTGAAAAGAATCAGAATTCCAGACCACGTCATTGTGTTCATGCTGAACTTGCATGTGGATGAAGAGACAGATATGCAAATAGAACAAGAAAATATTGCCTGATTAAAAGTCAATAAAGGTATGAACCTCTAACCATACTTGTTCATCTGTATGCTGAACAAAGAATCAGAGAAACTAGATGTATTAGATCTGGCTGACTAGAGAAACAATCCAGTAACACTCATATATGAGTAAGAAAGAACTTTATTCAAGAAATAAGCAAAGCAATTATATATCAAGAAGACATCCCAGCCCAGTTCAACTCAAGTTCATAAGTCTGATACCAGCCCATAAGTCCCCTTCAGACTCACTCAGTCACATGCAATGATTCAGAATTCAGGAATACCACAGGCCAGTGATTAATAAGTCATGCGGATTCCAGGTCATTGGAAACCTAGCAGTGCTCTGGCAACTCTCAGGATGGCACCACTAGGAAGGGGAGGGCAGAGAGAAGGGAAGTTTCACGGAGCCCTCTTAGTGGGGGGTGGCCATGCCCACAAGGAGCACCATTGGGCTGAGACTCCGTTGACAGGTTGGATCCTACTCCGACACTTTCATGAATCTTCGAATTGGCATAAAATTATGTAACCACTACACTGGATTATATGAAGAAAGCTCGACCAGGCTTGGAGGAAGGCTTATTCACATCCTGTGATACCCAGATGCCACACTTTGCTTGCTGAAAGTGAGGAGGATTTGAAGAACTTGCTGATGAAGATAAGATTGTGACCTAAGATATGGATTACACCTCAGTGCAATGAAGACCAAAGTTTACATAGTGAAACAAATAGGCAACATCATGATAAATGGAGAACATATTGAAATTGTGAAGGATTTTAACTTGCGTGGACCCACAATCTAGTGTTGTGTGAAGAGCTGTCCAGAGAGCAAAGGAAGCATTACATTAGGTAAGTCTGTGGTACAAGACTTCTTCAGAGTAACAGAAAGCAAGTGTTACTCTGTGAGCTAAGGTGCACCTGACCCAAACCCTGGTATTTTCATTGGTACCATATTCATGTGAAAGTTGCACAGATAATTATAATATTGGTACATTTGAAATATGGCTCTGGCAAGAAAATTATAAGCAGCATGGACCACCAAAAAGACAAGTGTATCCACCTGGGGAGAAGTGTGCCAGAGTGCTCCTTGCAGCCCACGAGGAGATTTCCTCTTGCATGTTTGGATGTGTTGTCGGGAGAGACCAGTCCCGGGGGAAGGACATCATGCTTGGTAAAGTAGAGGGGCGGCAGAAAAGAAGAGGGTGCTCAACGGGATGGATTGACGAAGTGGATGTAACAACGGACACGAGCGTAGGAACCACTGTGCGGGTGGTGCAGGGCTGGGCAGTGTGTGGTCTTGCTGTGCAGTGTCGCTCTGGGTCAGAGCAGACTCGATGCCACTTCACCACCACCCGGTCCATCGCACACTCATGTGACTTTACTTGGTGCATATTTAAGCGGGAAAATATTTCCTCACTTAAAGACATATTCATAAGTATAAAGGGTAAGACTTCAACATATCTGTTTGGGCCCGGTCTGCACCAGACAGCCCCTTCACAGACCTTCAGCCCCTTACACCAGCCTCACAAGAAGGAGATAAACAACCTGCTAAACTTTGTCACACCTGCCTCTGGCATTTCACATTGCGTATCTCCCCCAAAAAGCACAGTCTCTTCACAGAGCTGCTCTCTCCGGGCCAGGTGTGCACAGTCTCATTGTTGGAGGAGGTGGATCTGCGAAAGACAAGATGCACTCACAGACCCTATCCTGACTCAGTCCCTGCAACTGCAGCATCAGAAAGCTTCATTCCCCTTATCAGCACATACATCCTTGGCTCCAGCCCTAGATATTTACCCCTGCCTCACTGCCAGGCGTGTTTCCATAATCTGCTTCAGGCTTGTGGAACTGCCCGGGAGCAATGCTCCTGTTACTTTCTCCGCTCCCTCTTCCTCTCCCCAAATCTCTTCCCTACCTCAGGAAAACCTTTACTTTCATTCCTAACTGAGCTCTGTCTCCCTTCTGCAACTCCATCTCAACCTCTCAATATCTTTTGGGGGAAGGACACCATTCAATCATAATTTGGATTACATTATGAGATGCTTGCTTGCGAGTAAAATCTTCAAGAAAATTCCATTTGGTATAATGACCACACATCTTCTTCTTGTTGTTTTCTTCTGACAAAAAGTTTAACTTTTCAGTGTTGCCCACCCCCCAAAAAAGTTTAACTTTTTATTTTTTTTAAATCTCCTCCAAACAACCACCTTCTTAACCAGGATCCAGCAGAAAAGAAACATATTAAGACACACTATGTTTATGATAATTTATTAGAGACTAGCGTTTACATGCACAAAAGATTAAGAAAATAATAAATAAATCAAGATTTTTAAAATTAAAACTATCAGTAAAATTAAAGGTGAGTGAAATCTAAAATGTTTAAGGAAAACATCTATGTTTCATAAATACATAATAAATGGCAGAATAAATTGGTTCTTGAAAGGATAGTGAACAAAGACATTCAAGGGCAGATTGCTAAAAAAATGACTATATGCCTCATAAAATTATGTGTATATAGCATATATGCATACATATACAGGTATAGTTATTTAAGGGGAGTATATATAGTGCATAATATTGATAATTCTCATTACACACAAATATTTTAAAATAGCCTACTATAATTGGCACTTATTAAGAATATTTAACTACTTGCTGTTAGTGGTTTAATAAATAACTCTTTGAATGATCAACAGCTCTTGTCTGATGAAACTGTTTTGCACAGAAATTTTTATTTTTTTAATTTAATTGAAGTTTTGGATGACAGTACAAAATACAATGACCAGTTGATATAGTTAAATTCACATTAATAAGAGAAATAGAAAAAGCAATTTATTGGTGCTTGTTTTATTGCCACATAACTGATAGAATTTATGGTATTTATATTACCACTGGGATTGCTATCAAATAATGTTTCTCTCATGAACATCTCTCTAAAGAGTGAGTTTATGAAATTATATCCAAGCATTTTTCTATTTTATTAATATGGATTATGTTTAGCATATAGAGTTATAAAATACAAGCAGGTCCCAAATGAGTTAGGCTATTAATAACAGGGGTGGGGGGAAGCAACAAAACAACAAATCACCAGAGAAACATTTAGTCAGGAAATGACAGATCTAACAGCAATATTTATCATCATAAATATATAAAGAACATTCTGCAAAGGTTACCCACACCCCTCTCCTTGAATGAGCACTAGTTACTATTTAAACCATTTTCTCTTTTATTTCTATGGCTAATAATGAGGCAACCAGTCAATAAGAAATATTTTCACATTAAATTCTGCTAGTGAGAATCTAAGGAGCCTTGATGGCACAATTGTTAACTCAGTTATGTGGCAATAAAACAAGCACCAATAAATTGCTTTTTCTATTTCTCTTATTAATGTGAATTTAGCTATATCAACCGGTTATTGTATTTTGTACCGTCATCTAAAACTTAAATTAAATTTAAAAAAATAAAAATTTCTGTGCAAAACAGTTTCATCACCAATGTAAAGGTTGGTCGCTCAACTCTGCCCAGCAGCGCCATGAGAGAAAGCACTGTAGAAACACAGAGCAGTTCACCTTCATAAAGGTGCAAGCCAAATCAAACCCATTGCTGGCCCCGTGACCCTGTAGGAGGCTGTGTAACTGGCCTAGAGAGGGTTCCTAAGGCTGGAAATCTTGAAGGAAGCAAACTGCTGTTTTCTATGGTAACTAGTAGATTCAAACTTCTAGCAACCTAGTACTTTGTCACTGTGCCACCAAGGATTCTTCATTGCAGCCTAGGGGGAAAAAAACACAAAAAACCCTAGGAGAGAATTCTATTCTATCCCATGAGGTACAGAAAGTCAGAATCCACTCAACAGCACAGAGCATCCACGCAACCATGGGACGTTAGGTGGTGATATCACCATGATGAAATACTTGCATGTAATATTTATATGAAAATATCTAATATAAGGTATGTATGTGCAATGTATGCAAAATATGCAATATAAACACATGGCATATGAAGAGTATTCCAGAAGTTCATTGAAATATACCATTATCTTTTAATTCCATCTTTCCTTGAATGCTTTAGAGCCCCTCGCATTTAAAATACAGACTTTCTCTCTCTTGTCAACAACTATGACATGTACAAAAATCCTGTTAGAAGGATAAAATATGCATAACATTTCATTTTCATTTTCTACCTTTGTTCTTCTAGAAGCAGTAAACTGTTCTGTACCTGGTTATTTGCAAAGCACAGACATACAAGTTATGTGGCTGTTTTCATTTTCATAACCTACTCAGACCTTCATTCTCACTCATTTCAAGGACGGGAAACTGTGTACTTTCCCCCACACTTTGAGGTTAACAATAATTCAATGTACAAATGTCCTGAAGGATAAGCAGTAAAGTGTTCTGATAGACACTATTGTCTATCCCTAGACGACCCAACTAAATTCTTTCTGAGTTATAGAGTTCTTATAATTTCATATACTTGTTTTAAACATCAAAGACACACCAGAAGTCTCAAAATGTGCCCATTTTAGTTCTGATATGTAGTCTGACTGACTTCTGTGGGAAACATATACATACTGATATTTGGGGGAGGCATGTACATGGATATTCCCCCCTCAAAGAGTCACTATATTCTTTGAAAGATCAAGAAACTTTCCCTATGTCTCTTGGTCCTGTCCCACCCATCTTTTAATTTTTCATATTTTTGCATATTATAGATGATTTATCTTCTCCAAGTCAATTTTTCTCATTGTAAATTACATTTAACAACACATATCTTCACTTAATTTCTCCTTGGCATTTTACTGTATTTCAGAATTCACTTCACTCAAAAGTTCATCCAAAGGCAGAGCAACACCTCATTATTAAATTATTCAATCAGCACAGAGGAACAAAATAGGAGGATAGGGAAAGACGACTGGAATGAGACTCGGGCCTCCTAGTTCTGTCTCTAACAAATTATGAAAATAAAAACAGTATATTATCGGATTATCATGAATCCTTCCAGTTTGAAAATTCCATGATATCCAAGTGAAAAGAAATAGATTACAGAATACAAATGATATCTAATACTAAAACTATTGACAAAAGGTGGCTTAAGGAAAGAATAGGGAAATCTGACAACACAGAGGGCTAAACATTCAAATGAAAATTATAAGAGTATTATTTCTAATTCACCTATTATTTAACAGCTAAAAATGAGCCCATCTACTTTTGTAAATACTTGCCATTTCCTGAACCCTAAGGAATAGGTCTGCCTTGTCCTATGGGGTTGTTGTGAGCCAAATCAACATGATGGCAGGGAAATCCTTTCTACTAATTTTCAGTAGAATTGTTATCTAGATTAATCATATGTCTTTAGAAAAATTAGGATCCTCTCATTTACATTCTTCTATAACTATTTTTAGGGACAGGTAGCTACCAGAAGGTCAAGGCTGACTTCAGAAGAGGATTTGGAACAAGGAAAATCCTTGCTGATGTCTGATGAATATTGGATCAAAGCAGAGAATACCAGAAATATGTTTACTTGTACTTCATTTACAATGTGAACCTATTCAAATGTGTGAACCATAATTAATTGTGGATAACCTTGAGAATAATGGAAATTGCAGGATACTTCATTGTGCTCATTCAGAATTTGCACATGGATAAAGAGGTACTTATGTAAACAGAACAACAACCACTTCCTGGTTTAAAATCAAGAAAGTTGAGAGTCAAGATTATAACTTTTTATCATATTTATTCAATCTACATGCTGAGCAAGTCATCAGAGAAAATGGCTTATATGAAGATGAGTGTGCCATCAGGATTGGAGCAAGACTTATCAATGACCTGATGTATGTAAATGGCACAACTGTGCTTGCTGCAAGTAAGTAGGACTTGAAGTACTTATTGATGAAGATCAAGGATTGCAGCCTTCAGTATGAATTGCAGTTCAATGTAAGGAAAGCCAAAATTATCACTGCTGGACCAATAGGCAACATCGTGATAAATAGAGAAAAGGTTGAAGTTGTTAAGAATTTTTACTCACTTGAATCCACAAGCAATGCTTGTAGAAGCAGCACTCAAGAGATCAAAAGACATTACATTGAGTAAATATGTTGCACAAAACCTCTTCAGAGCGTTGAAGAGCAATTATGGTACTTTAAGGACTAAAGTGTCCCTGACCCAAACCATGGAGCTTCTCCATTCCATCAGATGCATTTGAAAGTTGGACATTAAATAAGGAAGACTTAAGAAGAATAGATGCACTTGAACTGTGGCCCTGCAGAATACGGAAAACACTGACGTATGGAAACTAATATGACAAACTGAGGTATGTTAGATGCAGAAACGCCAGTGTGCTCTTTAAAGAGAAGGATAATAAGACATCCTCTTGCATAATTTGCACATGATGTCAGGAGAGAAGTCTCAGAGAAAAAGATAGTGAAATGGAGGGATAGAAACAGGAAACCCTTGATGAGACAGACTGACAGAGAGGCTGTGTTGACAGGCTCAGGTGTGGGAACAATTGTGAGGACTGCACACAGCTGTGTACTGGTTCATTCTGTGTGCACTGGGTCACTGTGGGTCAGACTGACATGAGAGTGACTCAACGACACCCATTACAACATTTAGTCATCATAATTTCTCATTACAATTGTGAATAAAAAATGTAAATCAAGAGAACCACGCTAAGCAACTTCATTGATGGTTATTACTGGAAAATCTCAACAAGAGAGTGTATATCTATTTGACATATAAAAAAGTTTCAACTATCAATCCATCACCATAAGTATCAATGAAGAGTATCCCTAAAAAACTGGAATTCTTTTCAAAGCAATGTATTTCATTTCTTTTCTTTTCTTTTTCTATTTTTACAAAACAATCTTATCACTTTCAAAGTACTCTCCATTACATATAATATATTTACCAAATTTGTGATTCCATTCTTTATTTTTTAAGTCATTTTATTGGGGGCTTTACAGCTCTTTTAACATTTCATACATCAATTATATCAAGGATATTTGACATATGTTGCCATCATTTCCAAAATATTTTTACTTGAGTCCTCACTATAAGTTTTTGTTCTTTAATCATTTTATTTGGGGCTCATGCAACTCCGATCATGATTAGTACATACATCAACTGTATACAGACCATATTTGCACATTTGTTGCCATCATCATTCTCAAAACATCCTCCCTCTACCTACGTTCCTGGTACTAGCTCCCCACATTTCACCTCCCTTCACACTCCTCCTCCCCCATGAACCCTTAACAATTTACAAATTGTCATTATTTTGTCATCATATACGGTCCGATGTGTCCCTTCACCCACTTCTCCATTGTCTGTACCCCAGAGAGGAGGTCATATGAAGATTCCTACAATAGGTTGCCCCTTTCTATTCCTCCTTCCCTCCATTATAATAAACACTTTTACAATTCATCTGTTTGGCTGACAGCACCTCCCTCATTTTTTCTTCACCCTTCTATGTCATCAAATCTCTGTCTCTCTTCAGTCACAGAAATTTTTAAAAGTCACATGAATTGAGGTGAGTTGGGTCAGGTACATAGGGCAAGAGAGGCATCCTGTTGTTTTACCAAAAACTGCCCCACTGAGATGGCTGCCTGAGCAGGTACATTATCATGGTGGCAAAACCGGTCTCCTGTCTGCCACAAATCAGGCCTATTTTTGTCACACACTGTTATGTAATCTTTTCAGAACCTCTAAATAGATAGCTTGATTAACAGTCTGACCTGTTGGAACAAATTCCAAATGCACTACAAGACAACATTTTCATCTGTTCAGACAGTAGAAGGGCATCCAGAATGAGGTTTATCATCAATCGACCTTTCACCTTTTTTTAAAATGAGAGAACCACTCATACACTTGAGTTTTTCCTATAGCTCTGCCTTGTAAGCTGTGCTCAACATCACAACAGTTTCTGCAGAATTTTTTTTCTTGAGCAAGAAACAAAATTTCACAGCTGCTTGCTATTCTCTTCATTCAGCCATCACACACAAAAATAACATAGCTTGAGTGAAACTTTTTTGGGGCGGGGTGGGGGACATCACTGCCCTCTGGTGGGAGTTGGAGGCCCAGCTTTGCTCCTGGAGAGCTGCTACAGGATTTGAACTGCCAAGGCAGTGGGCCACAGTCCCACACTCAACCACTATGCCACCAGGGCTCAACCCAAGTGAAATTTTTATACCAAAAAAACTAAAATCACTGTAACTAGATGGAACCTTCAAGTTGTTCCATGCATTCCTTGCAGGAAAAATGCATACCAGGAAAGCTTTACTCTGCCTAGGGCAATTCTGGATTCTTTTTTTTTTTAATGGTAACGCCTCACATTAACCTATGTTGATATGCCATTAACTAGAGAAAGTTTAATACATTTGACTCATTGATCACTGATGACAAAAGATATGAAGAATTATGAGATGACATCAAGAACATCATCTACTCAATGTTCAATCATTTGAAGAGTCAAGATCTAATCAAGAACAGATGGTACTAAAAAAAAAGAACAGATGGTACTGAAAGAAGTCCAAGGTGCACTGAAGGCATTAGACAAAAGCAAGGTTCAAAGAATTGATGGAATATAACTGGAAATTTTCAACAAGTTGATGAAATCTTGGAAACATTCACTCATCTATACCCAAATATTTGGAAAACAGCTATCTGGCACCAATATAGCTATATTTGTACCCATTCCAATGATGAGTGACAAAACAGAATTCAGAAATTACAGAAAAACTATCATTAATAGCATGTACAAGTAAAATTTTGGTGAAGATCATTCAGCAACACTTGAAGCCATATAGCAACTGGTAGCTGCAAGAAATGCCAGCCAGATTCAGAAGTTGACATGAAAGGAGGAAATCCTTGCTGACATAAAGAAACCAAGATCCAGTGCACAGCGAACCTCCCAGGTGCAGAGGACAGATACACCATCAGAGAGGCGCCAGACATGGAACAGAATGATGGATTTCCCACCCCCTGAGCAAATAAAGATGAATGGCTTTGTGCAGCAGGATGGCTTTAGGATTTGGATACCTCTCGGTATGTATTCATGAAGTTGAGCTACGGACCTATGGAGTTAAGCTGAATGTATACAGGGTGAGGCTTATAGCAGAATGGCATGTCCTTTGGATATTTACCAGCAGTCTTGATAGAACTCTGTAACATGTCCATAGAACTAAACCCTGAGCATTTCTCATTAGCAGTAAAACTTGTTATCTTCCTTAACAGACCATATAATCAGGAACTTTGTCTTTCTATGTAGTCATTGAAATGGATATTGGGACCTAGAGAGATAAAATAGAGAATGATAATACATTATTCTATGAATTTAGGAAATTTGAAAATCATCAAAAATGATGCATAAAGTTTGATATCCTAGGCTTTAAAAGCTGGAATGGACTGGAATTGGACATTTTCAGTGTTAATCATATGACTTACTGTACTTGAAATGATAAATTCAAGAGGAATGGAGTCACATTTCTCATCAAAAAGGTCTATTCTAAGGACAGTACTGTCTGGAATAGGATAGTAACTATCTGTTTACATGATTGTACTGTTAATACAATATTCCAATTTGTGCACTGTGACAGTTTAAGTTTTAATGTGCCAACGTGGCTGATAAACACATGTGGGATTAATTGAAGAGATGAGGGATACATGGCTCAATGAGCCTCACCTTTCTTGTTCTCTGGTCTCTTGTTCTCTAAGGGTCAGGACAGTGTGCAGCTGCCTTACCTAGTTCTTTGCCTCAGCTGACAAGGATCACTTCCTGTGAGACAACCCTGAGAAGAAGCCACATGAACCTACCTGATGCAACCCTGGGTGCTGAAGAAACCACGTGGAGACCCCTGCCCATGCTGAGATGCTTACAAGCTCACCCATTCAGTTGTCCTCCTGCACTCAGAGTCATTGTGTGTGTGTGTGTGTTTTGAATTTGAGGAGGACTTTGAAGATCAGTGTCAGATATATGGGCTAATGTCAAACTTATAGGCTTGGACAAGACTGAACTGAGATGCTTTTTTAATGTACACTTACCCTTTATATAAAACTCTCTCTTATATACATATTAGTTTCTGTGGATTTGTTTTCTCTAGATTAACAATTACATTTAAAAAACACCTACACCTTAATCCTATAATCCTATGAATATATAGTTCCACCTTTGATAGTTTGTAAGCCAACCACATCATGCTTTTATCCCCCCAACTTTGGATATCCAACTTCTTCACTGCATACTTATATCAACCCAATGCTCTGAGGAGACACATTTTTCTATATAAAGAATCTTCATTCCAGTTGGAACCTGTTGAGACCTGCATCAAAAAGCAAAGTCAAATTGGGACAGGTCATCCTTAAAGTCAGCAACAATATACACGAGTTCACAGTCTCAAAAATATCTTCATCTGGTCAGGTTCTGGTCAAGTCAATGTGGGCTGCCTCAGTCTCCCCAGGGTCCCCATTGGCCACCTTGCCATTAGACCATGGGCTCTCACAAGTACTCAAAAAAGCTAGCTCCCTTGTGCTAGGTCATAAACTTTAGACCTTTAGGTTTATGACGTTAGGTCATAAACTTTGCTCTCATCATCTCCATTTTTCCCTGTAAACCAAGCACACAGGTGTCAGCAGCCAGACTTGACCCATCTTTTTACTGTTGCATTTCTACCCAGACTAACTCATTATGGTACCAGGTGTGGGATTCAAACTCACGTGGACATGTGTTTCTCTAGTCTGTCCAGACTAACATATGCACCAACCCCTAAAGTCAGAGATGAAAAATATGAAGAATCCTCCCAAAGTTTTCAGCCTAAAATTGATTAAAAATGAGTCAAGTTACATTCATAAATACTTGCAGCAATCAAGATATCAAATGGTAATGTTGGATCAACTTGCTACTGTTTAAAAGGTTGATGAGCAAAGATGTCACTTTGAGGACTGAAGTGAGTTTGACTGAGGTCAGGAATTTTCAAACATGTCATATGCATGCAAAAGTTGAACAATGAAGAAAAAAGACTAAAGAATTGATGCATTGACTGTGGTTAGTGAGTGACTGGGAAAACTCTCTGCATTGCCAGGAGAAACACATTTGTTTTTTAATTAGAGCTAGAAATTTTCTTGAAATTGTGGAGGATCACTTGTTTTTGGAAACTTTAGTTAAGTTTTCAGGAGATACCAGTCCTTAAAAAAACGCAACATACTTGGTAAAGTGGACAGTCATTGAAAAAGCGAAAGACCTTCAATATCATGAAATGGCACAGTGGCTGCAACAATGGCCTCAAATAGGACAATTGTGAGGTAGCAGGGTTTTGTTCAGTTATACATAAGGTTGCTAAGACTCATGTGCTGACTAAAAAGCACTGAACAACGACACAAGGAAGACGAGTTAATTTGACTATTGTTTAAATTTATGCATCAATCACTAAAATCAGTGGTGTTATAATTAAAAACTTTTATCAACATCTTCCATCTGACATTAATCAAACTCCATACAAGGCTAGGCTGCTTGATTATAAAATTTGGAAAGTAAAATGTGGAAGCAAAGAGAAAGAATCAGTATTAAAATATATGACTATGGTAATAAAAATAACACTATTATTTTTCAAGACCATGATAGATTTTGCAAGACCAATGACTTATTAATTACATAACCTTTTCTCAAAGATGTAAAAAGACACTATAAAAGTAGGTCTTATCAGAATGAATAAACAGAAATTTGATCAAATGCATTTATGGCAATAGATAAAGGAGAAGTTAAATTTTCTAAGACAAAATGAGTCCAAGGGCTGACTATGAAACAGACCCATTAGCAAGTTCAAAATGAAGCTCAAGAAAATTATAAGTCCACAAGAATCAAAATGCAACCTTGAGTATATCCTAGCTCACTCATCTCAAAAGGATACATGGCACACTGAGCACTTTGACGGAAGACCTGGTGAACTGTCAGGTGACATCAAGAACATTAAAAAGTGGAAAGAAAAAAACACTGAAGTGGAGCCAGAAGAGGCTTTCAAATCTTGCTGTTTAAAATAGAGAAGTTAAAGAAACTGAAAAATAGAAAGTTCAACCGAAAATTTCAAAGGGCGGTTCAAGAATAGAAAGTATTATAATCAAATGTGTAAGAGCTATAAGCTCTGTTTGCAATGTAGTCTAAGTGTTGGACTATCCACCATAAGTTTGGAGCTTCAAATCTAAAAACTGCTCCATAGAAGAATGTTAAGGCTGTTTGCTCAGAAGAGGGTTGATTTGAAGTCTTAAAGACACAATGAGTCAGTAACCCAGAGTCAGAATCAACTTGCTGGCAATGGATGTAATTTGTTGGTAAACACCTGACATTAGAAAACCACATCTGACCTCCTCTGGCTACAAAAAAAGCAGAAGGAGAACCCAACTCCCTGCCTGCCAAGGTCAACTATTATGGGCAGAGGTGAGATACAGTCTACCAAATTTAGCTTCCTTTGCTCTGTTCTGATGCCAGGTATCTGTCTCTCTGCCTTCTACAACACTGCTGGGTTCTCTAGAAAAATCATTGCAATTCCCACACAGAATTCAAATATAATATTCATAATGATGTAGTATATTAGGAATGCAAATAGGACACAAACTATTAAGGATAGAGTTTTTTGAGATGTGGTTTGCTTTTTTTGTCCACAACATCCTGTGGCAGTCATGTGCTTATGTTATTTTTATGATTGAAATGTAGGGGTGGAGTCTAGCCTGTTAATCTGGAGCTAGCCATTGAGTAGACAATGAGGCCTCTGTGTGGGCATGGCTTTCTCCTGATACCTTGAGAAATCTCACAATATTTCCCTCGTGAAGAGAAGAAGCTATCTCCCTGCTTGTTGAGAGTGAGTCTCAGAGACGATTAATCATGGACAAGACAAGATAGCAGCGTCTGAGGAGCCGGAGAAGCCACACAGCTTGGTGCTGATGGAGCCAGACCTCTGAAGCTGGAGAGGCCACGTGGAGACCCCTGCCAGTGATGAGTTGCTTCTGCCACCACTGGAGGCTGTTGATGAACCCTGAGCCCTGGGAGCAAGGAACCATGGGGAGACCCTGCCAACGCAGAGATTCTGCACCTACTGACCTGTGATTTCGTGAGTTGGAAGGAGACATTATAGAGTGGTTTCGGGCATTTGCGCTAATATCAGACTCATGACTTTGAACTGGACTGGGTTGGGATATTTCTCAGTGTTCTATTCCTTTTGTATATAAACTCTTTCCTTGTATCTATTTGTGAGTCTATTTATTTGTTTCTCTAGTCTACCCAGACTAACACACACCCCTTCTCAGATATATTGCCAAACTTATCCCATTGTAGTCCATTTTAACCCATAAGACCATATTTCACAGCATCAAACCTGATTCCTAGTGTTCCTATATAGGAGATCTGAGTGTATAGTCTTTACCGGAGTGGCAGCAGCATCTTTCTCCATTGTACTAGCTGGTGAGTTTGGACAGTCAACCTTGCAGTGTGCAGTCCCAGGTTTACCAACAGCACAACTAAAAATATTCAGAGAAGAGATATACTAAGCAATTTCCATTCACCACTGTCTGCTTTTCTGTTTTCCCATCTATTAAATAAGGACAATGGCATTACCTTCCTTGGGTTACTGTTATGAAATCTGCATAAGATAATTTATATAATAATGTTAGCACATTGTATAGCAATCTAAGTTTAGATAATAGACTAAAATTGTAGTGAACCACCCTATGTGATCTTAAAACAAGATAATAGAAAATGAAAAGTAAGGCAAAAGTTTGATTCAGCACCCTGCACTTGAGAAGAAATGGGCTCACTAAAAGTTGCTTTTATTGAAAGAAAAACATCACAATCAATTTCAAAAAGTCAAGGCATCTTCAATGTCATGTCATTGCCATTGAGTCAATTCCTTGTGATTCCTAGCAAACCTCTAGGACAGACACAAGTCGGTCCCATTGGGTTCAGAGACTGTAACACGGCTATGGGACTACACAGTCAGCTCTCTCCCTCTCAGAACAGTGGTCTCAAACTTCTGGCCTGTGATTAACACCCGTGTAGAAACCCATTCCATCACCATCATAATTCAAATGACTTATTCTCCAGCTACCATTAGCTTTCCATTCCACTTTAAGAATCCTTAGTCAAAAAATATATTTAAATTTTATTTTGTTTTAAAACAAAGCCTATTAATTATTTCCTTACAACATGCAATTTGACACATTATGGTAATTACTTCGTTGTCATAAAGAGATTATTAGTTTCCAATCCCATTTCAATTTTCTTAGACTCTGGTTTCCTTTACCTGTTCAAAGCAGTTAACATTCCTGAACAAAATTTCTTTAATGATATGTCTCTTTAACTCACATCATCCATCTCACAGCTTTAGTTAGATATTTCAGTAAACCCTTCCAGGCCTTCATCTTAAGTCCATGAGTCTGTGTAAACCTAGTGTATCTAATATGAGGCTAACGACATTATTAAGTGCAGAATTAAGGTATTTTCATCTTGGCAATACTTAGTGATAAATGGAAAGCAGACGGTGTCTCAGAAGAGGCTGTGGAGTAATGGATAACTTTGCTAACATCAGATATATCTTAGTTAAGAGCAGAAAATAGCAGAAAGTTAGGTGCTTATATTTTATTGATTTTTCAAAGCTATGGACTGTGCTGATCAAGAAAATTATGGATAACATTGATAAGACTACATTGATAACACATTTTTTCACACATTTTTATATGGAACCTATACATAGACCATAAAGTGATCAATTTAATAAAACAAGGGAATACTGAATTGATATGCTCAAATTAAGGGTGTGGGAGCATATTAGATATTTGACAACTGTCAGGAGAACAAGAAGTATAGCCAGAACACTTCTTAGATGTGAGGATGGTGGGACTTCATTCATCTCACAGACTTTGGGCATGGTGACAGGGGGCATCAGCTCTTGGAAAAGCACGTGAAATGCTTGGTAAAGTGGAGGGGCAGCAGAACAGAGGAAAATAATCACAGAAATGAATTGACAGAGTGACTGTAACAGTGGGCTCAAATGTGACAATGGTGATGGTTGTGCCAGACAAGCCATTCTTCCATCTGTCTTACTTATTGTCACTACTCTGGCTTGGAAGCAACTTGACAGCACCTGCCAAAAAAAGTTAGTCTGAACAGCCCCAAATAATCAAATATGGTGGAGGTGGGTGGGAGGGGGCTGAGAATAGAAGTAACTGTTTAAACTATATTGCATAGGAAGATAAAGTTCGAGAGATCAGTGGAACCAGAAAGGCCTAATCTGTCGACAAGTAAGAACTGTCAGAAATAAAACCAGAGATCCCTTAACAGGTCAAAATAGTTTGAACCAAGGATGTGCCTGATCTCACAAAGTGAAATCAAATGCTCCAAAATGGTGGTGTTCCAATCAAGAGGGGATGGACTAATGAAGAAAGCTCTATGAGGAAGATCAAGGACTAAAGGTGGAAGATCGGGAAAGGCAGAGGGTTTTACATGAAACGAGCAGTACAGCGATTAAGGGAAACACAAATGTGAGCTTTTGGATGGGTTAGCTAAAATACAGGACTCGAGGGCTTTGACAGAGTGGTCACAAGATAATTATCTTAAAACATTTTCTCAGGGCTGCTGAAGGCATTTCTTAGGAACATTCTTTCCATATCTTTAGTTTAGCCATGGAGAAGAAACCATTTCCTTTGTTATGTATTTAAGTCTGTCAAAGGTTCTGACAGTTGCAGAGAAAGTCAGCAAAAGCTAAGGTGTAGGAAGTTCGACTGACTTCAATCATTCTACTGTGAATCAGCTGCCCTGATATAGGAACTTTCACACAAATCATAGCCCAAAGCACTGGCTCTGGTTAACTTTGTCTCCACCATATTTTGCTTCCTGGTGTGAGCTGAGGCAGTCAGGTAACTTATGTGGCAGACAGATCATGCATTATAAGGTAAAGAGCTAACCACCCTTTCAATTTCGGTAATCCAAAGGGACACCTAGCAAGGCCAATTAATATTCTCTCAGTGATACTAAAAATGGAAAATAATGTATTAAAAAATGGCAGACAATCTTGGAAATGAATAACTATTCTATTATTTGTCGAATACCTGCTTTACAGAAATAAAACTTTAGAAGTTCAGTTCTATGCTGTTATCAATTTTTATCTCTGAATCTGGAAAATGTTGTCTATCCCGCACAAGTTTATACACAATTATATTTTTAAAGCATGCCCAAATGTAAATGTTTGGTAGGTTGTCTTTCATTCAGTTTGCTGATTGCTAATGCTCCGACATATTTGGACTGTGCTCCTTTCAGTTTCCTTAAAAAGCAAATTCTAACTGATATGTTTTAATTATTTTTGGCACACAAAATTCATTAGTTTGTACAAACAGACTTTGGATGGCCATCCTTTTTGTCTGAGAATGTATACTGCTGATTAAAAATAATAATGCCTCAAACTTGTTTATTCAGCAGTATAAGTTCCAGAAACATTAATAGCCTACTGACTAAAGCATAAACCTGTTAAGTTTGGCTTATAGAATCTGCTTTCACAGCTTTTAGTTATTACTTTCAGAGTCTGGGCAAAGCATTGTACTATGTGTTCATGATTCATCTTCATCAACGTGAACAGCCAGTGACAAGATAAAAAATAAGAAGTTGGAGAAGAAGCTGAGTTTTCAGTGAAAAGTTGAGCCTTGTTAAGCATGCAATTGGCATAATTTCAGATAAAGAAGAGAGCAATTTGCTTTTTTGCATAAATAATTTAAGAATCAGCCACTATGGAAGCAGCCATAGTGAATGTAAATTGCTCTATCTGCAGATTTAAAGTTCCCTGGCATCAATAATAGGCTCTTCGACAACACAAATCTCATTTCAGCCATCACTTAGGAACCAAGTTCCCAAATCAAATATTGCTTAAGTATTCCAAGGAATAGTTCCTAAACACTTGGTGTAAAGGTTAAACACTTGACCTAACATGGCATCTGGTTAAAGCCAGATGGGCAGTACATCTAAAGGATCACTAATGGATTGATCAACGAAAAATCAGACTTTTTTTGTCTCATTACAATTATGGTTCATGGACTCTTTCCTGATATTTTCCTATGTTTTCATCTTCTGTTTCCAACAAGGAAGAGTGCTTATATCTAATTCCCTGCAAGTTATAAACTCGTAACTATAGAACCAGAAATCAGGGTGACTAAATCCTATTTGAAAATTATCAAAAAAATTTACCTACCCACCTTTTTTGTGAAAGAGGAAATAAAAAGGGTTTAATAGTGTTTTTGCTTTTGTTTGCTTTTTTGTTTCTTTTGGTTTATATTGGGTAGATAGGAAATTAAAATCCAACATTAAACATCGATTCTGATTTATACACCACATATACCATTCACGCAACATACATAGATGTGTGCACACACATACAGCTCCTGGAAGAGATTAAGGAAAGTTCTGCTGGTATTTCTCCCATGGCATGATATTACTCTTTGGCCTCGCTCACAGCCTTCTACCTTCATCATAATCCTTTGAAATGTTTATTATAAATTTTAAGGATCATTTTTGATAGGATATGTGCAAATTGCTTACATGTAATATTTGTTAGATTGTATAATACTAACAAAATTATTTTGTAAAAATCTACATTGAATCATTATTTGTTACAATATTAGTAGTAGCTGAAGAGCTTTGTTTTTATTTGTTCTCCTTTTTACTCAATGAGCACTGTGTTAGTCTGGGTAGACTAGAGGAACAAATTCAAGGACACGCATATGGATATAAGGAATGGGTTTATATTCAAGAGGAACAGGACATTGAGAAAACATCCCAGCCCAGTCCAGCTCAAAGTCACAAGTCCGATATTAATCCATATGCCTGAAATCAGTCTATAAAGTCTCCTTCTGACTCATGAAGTTACAGGTCAGTAGGTACAGAGTCCTGGCATCGACAGGGGTCTCCCCGTGGCTCCTCGCTTCTAGGGCTCAGGGTCCATCAACAGCATCCCGTGGTGGCAGAGGCAACTCATTATTTACAGAGGCCTCCATGTGACTGCCCCAGCCTCAGAAGTCTGTCTTCATCAGGGCTAAGCCATGTGGTCTCTCCACCAGCTACTCCAGCCTCCCAGATGCTGCCATTCTGTGTTGCCTGTGCTTAATCATCTCTGAAACTAACTCCCAACAACTGGGGAAGATAGCGTCTCATCTTCACGAGGGAAATATCGCGAGATTTCCCAGGAGTCTCAGGTGAAAGCCATGCCCACATAGAGGCCTCATCAGCTACTCAATGGCTTTCTGCAGATTAACAGGCCTGACTCCACCCCTACATTTCAATCATAAAATTATCATAAGCACATGACTGCCACAACCACTTTATTCTCAAAAAAGTTATTTACATATGCTCATAGATGCTACTTACAATATTGTAGAAATATAATACAAGAAAATTAGACAAAAATCAGCAACTTTAAATCATTAGCTATGATGAAACAGCAGTGTAAACCAGGGTGATTGAAATGTCATTGTAATTATGTAATAATGACAGCTCTAATGGGAGTGCATTACATGTGTCAAAAAGTAAACAGTGGGAAGGAAGAGAAAGGCAAAAAAAATGCTTTTGATAGTTATGAAGATAGGACTGGAGGAGCCCTGCTGGCAGTGGTTACCATTGGGCTGCTAGCTAAACCCAAGTTCAGCAGCTCAAAACCACCAGACCCTCCATACAGCAAGGCAAGGTGTTCTACTTTAATAAAGCGTCACCGTCTTGGAAACTCACAGAGGCATTTCTCCTCTGTCCTGTAGGGCCCCTCTGACTGATTCAAGCGATTCAAGAATATGGGAGGGGAGCGAGGAAATCTCATTAGCTACTAAGCAGCCCTGGTGGGCAGTGGTTTTCCATTATGGGGCTAGTCAGAAGATCAGCACTTCCAGACTACTTGACTACACAGGAGAAAGAAGGGAATTTCTACTCCTGAAAAGACCAGTAGTCCAGGAACGTCACAGCGGCAGTTCGACCCTGCCCTATAGGGCCCTAGAAGTCTGAATCACCTCAATGGCTCTGAGGGAGGGAGAGCGATAATCGTACTACTCACTCACAGGCATAAGTGAATTTTGCCTTCTCGCAGCATTCCAGACCCTCTCTTCCTTCTCGCTTGGAGCCATTCTACTAGTCCTTTAGGGTCACTGAGTTGGCATGGATTTGATAGCAGTAAATTTTGGTGTTTGTTTGTTTTACATATAAACTGCCCCATACCACATATCGAGTCCTCATTTTTCATTGTTTTATTATTATAGTTATTCCTAATCTCACCGATAGAATATTGGTGGAAATTACATACAAAAGATTCAACATTTGTGGTTGGGATGCAAATTAGCATGTCATGATGTAAGCCCATCTCATATTTCTTAAAATGATATTTTATTAAGTCTCATAAATTAACAAATGAACTTCCAATCCTATATCTCTAGTCTAGAAATTATAGCAATATGATTAAGGATATTTACATCTCTGAGAGTCAGAATACCCACATAGCAGAAACCATCAGGTACCCTTGAAACTGACCAGAAACCCTTTGTAATCAACTAGCTAATTTACCTTAAGCAAGTCCCTTACTCCTCTGAGCCTCGGTGTTCTTGTTCACAAATTTAAATAATGAGTTATAAAATATTTATAATGAGGCTTCAATGAGTTGATCAATGATTATTAATACACTTAATAGTAGATATTGTAAAGAATAAATTTAATAAATGGTGGCTATAATTAATATCATGTTTTATTTTTATTGTCAGAGGAAAGCTATGAGAGGTCATTTTCTTCCACCAAATGGGTTGTGAACCTGCATTATTTTTGTGATACATCCCGTCTCCCTGCTTTCTCTTAGATTATAGCAGATCTCTCTGCTGGTCTATGTTTCATGTTTCACTAAAAAGCACAGTGAAGGTAGGAGAGATAGTATCAAAGGAGATCCAAGGAGAAAATCTAATATGATAATTTTAACAAAATTAATGATGCATGATAGCAGCTACTCTTAGAAGTCTTAACAGGAACTATATCACTTAATCCCTGCAATAATCCCGAAGGTAGGCGTCATTCCATCAAAAGTCAATAATTTACTCAAAGTCACATACAAAGGAGAAAAATGAGAGAGAGAGAGAGAGAGAGAGAGAGAGAGCTGAAGCACATTTAACACGGAAAACCCTTGCTCTTACTCAGAGTGGAAGAGTGCAGGAGACAGAATGAGAGGGAACCATTCTCACTTCTTCAATAACTGCCTTCATATGAAATAATGCCCTTTTGCTTTGACTCAGCTGTGCCCCTCCATTCAATCAGAGCAGCAGTCACCTCCAAAACTCGATTTTACCAAATACCCTTTATTTAATTTACCAATTTTGTGGCAGGCAACTTTTAAGCAAGAGCAGTGTACAAGACAGCAGAGGTTATGCTTTTGAATTTAGAATCGTCTGCTGTGGTGGAAATGAAAAAGCAAAGTAGGCTATTGATGACACAGACACAGGCACACAATGACATTGCCTGTGTGATTAATTGCAAGGCACTCGAGTCCCTGTCTGCTCAGGAACAGGATGCAGAATTGGTAGGATCATGTCCAGAGCTGGGATTCATGAAACAGAAAATCATTTCCTCATTTTTTTAAAGACACCTCTTATAGAGAATGCGATGCAATATATTTGCAATATTCCAGGGTACAATATATTTAACATGATTTTAGTGATGAGAAAAATATATATTTAGTTGGGGGATAATTAAATATTTCATGTAAAAGATGAAATATTTCCCCCCAATAAATACTATTTGTGTGTGTGTTGTGGGGGGGTGAGCATCACTGTCCCCTGGTGGGAGTGTGAGGCCCAGCCTTGCTCCTGGAGAACTGCTGCTGAATTTGAACTGCCAGTCCCGTGGGCCACAGTTCCACACCTCGACCCCTAAGCCACTGGGGCTTAGCCCAATAAATACTCTTTAAATAAGACAATTATTATTTCTTTATCTGATGTGGAGTCTATCATGTAAACAGACAGAATAATCTCTCATGTGGTTAAATATCAGTGAACCATCAAGTAACTTTTTTATTTTGTTTAAAGTTAGTGCAGGTATATGCTAGTTGATTTTGCTCATTGAAGAAAGGAAAATATACTATTCATTGCTTGTTTGCTTTTTATTTGTTAGTAGATAGCCCCAAGGCAGCTGTAACTCTTGTCAACCCTTTGTGGAACAGAAGCAAATACTCCCAGTGCTCCGCCATCCACACAACTGCTCTGCTTGGGGCCAATGCTGCAGCCACTAGGTCAATCCACCTCTTCAAGGTACGGAGCTCTCTGGAGAACACTGTCTTCAGGAGAACCCTCGCTGGAGCACATTGTGTGCAAGTGCAATGTATTTTAGGTGAAATCTCACCCTCTTCTTTATTAAGAAGCATTCTGGCTATACAATGAATTTGTTATCCTTCTGGTAGTCCATGTTACTGCCAGTGTTCTCTGCCATCATCATAGTTCAAATGAATTGATTCTTTTCCAGTCTTATATCTTCATTGCCCAAATTTCACAGACATCGATGTTTTGAAAATACCATGGCTTACTGGTCAAGAATCAGAGCAATGTCATGAACCACACATCATCTGCCCGAGTAGTAAATATATAGTAAGTCACTTGGTCAGAGGGTGCCTCAGGACACCTGAGATCAACAAGGCGGGCGGGAGGGGATGTTGTCTTCTGAGAGGGAGCCATGTGGATCTGAGGTGAGGTCACCCTGAGAGGGAGGAAGTCTTGTCAGAGGGTTGAGGCATATTGATGGAAGAGGCAGCATAAAAGAGGGGAGAGGAAAAGGTCATGGTTGGGAAAAACAGGTGCATGTCTGTTGGAGGAAGTGGAGGACTGACTTCCAGGTGGGCAGGAGGAGAGACTGAGTATGCTCTTGGGAGCATTAGGTGGGGAGGGTCTTTAGTGGGGTGCAGCAGGTGGGCAGAATTGACCTAGGATATCTATGGTTAGCCCAGGAAACCGGACTGGGGGGCGTGGAACTCCAGGACACTGAAGCCTGGACCTTCGGAGCACAAGGTACGCTCAGAGGCTGCATCAGTGAGCCTTCACATGGGAACTCCACTGGGTGACCTCTACCCCAGACATGCAGCCTGCGGATGTAAGCTGAAAAAGATACCATGTCTGAAGTAGTAGACGATAGCTGCACCAAGAACAGTGGACTATTTGTTAGCAGACACAAAATGGTGTTGATACATCAAGGCCCTGTATACTACATTAAGACGTGTGTCAGTCTGGCAATCCTGTGATGGCCATGCAGTTATGTTACGTATGCTTGTACACACAGGGTGTATCTCAGAGGTGCATCGCCACTGGAGATCACCCTCTTGATGCTGTTATTTGTTTCTCATTTTTTTCTGCAAATGAAACCCAGAGACACTGAGCCTATAGGGGAAGCAGGTAGAAAAACAAACAAGGCTTTGGGGTGGATGGGATATCAAGGGTGGGAGAGAGAAGCTGGGGGATGTGAAGAAGTCCAAGAAAGAGAAGCACGTTGGCGACTGATTATGGAAGCAATTGTACAATTCCGCTTGATGTGAATGAACTGTGGAATATTTCTGTGAATAGAATTGTGGAATGATATATGTATTAAATCCCTAATTAAAAAGAAAAAAGCACAGATCCAAGAGTAAGTTCTGGGATCATATTAAATCCCAGCTCCCGCTTAAAAGCAAATGACTTCTTCCATCATTGTCCTGCCCCACACTCGCCCTCAGGAGGGTAACACAAAAAATCTGGGTGCTACAGCAAAGTGTGAGGAAGAATTCAGACAGTACTTGGTTAGTAGATAAAATAGTACCTGGGATGGGAAAGATCTGTTTCCAAACAAACAGCCATCTAAATAAGATGTCAACTAAATTCACATGGAAGAAGCACACCAACATCAGCCACTAACGAACTGGAATCAATAGGCGGTAATCTGAAGTCAAATGAGAGCCTAAATTGTGAGAATCTGATGTGAAGAAGGCGAGAGATGATAGTGGAGGCCCAAGGTTCATCTGTGGGAAAACTTAGGAAATAAGCCTCTAGAGAACACCCCCTATCTAAAATTAAGGGTAAGGAGGAAAGCGGTCATGGAATACAGTGCTTGGCAGAGAGGATTATAGATCAAAGGCATAAATCCAATTTTGTCATTAGATACATCCCTATGATATGGGATAGTCCTGGTCTGGTTTCCAAAATGTTCTGTATTTTTGGTTTTTACTGTTTTTTTGATTTTTGATTATTCATAGTAGATTATATCTTGCAGATGTTATGTCATCAAAGTCACCCTCTTGAAGCCATGCTATATGCTTTTCTGGTTTTAGGAAGATGGAACCTAGGATCAATGAACCTAAAAGGAGAGTAAGTAAATGAGGGACTGGGAGAGAGGCAGGGTCCTGCGGTGGAGTTGGGGTAAAAAGAAAATGATGTCATGGGATCCAAGTTGAAAGGGAATGTTTGGAAACTTGAATGCAGTAGCAATTGTACATTCAGCATGACGTGATTGAAATTGGGAATGATATGATAAATGTATTACATAAGTCCCAACTAATAACAAAACTAATAATAATTCCAATCATGAACAAACATGAAGGGGAAATACACATAGATTTAACCCCTATTGAATCCCCTCTGATGATGGATTATTGCTGTGAACAGACATGCTAGCATGCAGAGTTCTTTGGACAGTGGATTTTTGCAGATGAAGTTAGATTATATTTTGGTACTCTAACATTTGATCTCAAATTTGGTTCATTTTTAATATTTCCTGTAGTCTTTTCTTTTTTCTCACATCTTTCCTGATTATTTCCAACAGTTTCATTGACAAGTAATTTATACATCATATGATTCAATAGTTCAATCATTCAATCATCTCAAGGAGAATTGTACAATGACACCCTCCCTCCAATCAATTTTAGAGCACTGCCCCTCCCATGGTTAAATTACCTCTAAGATGAGTTGTGTAATCCCAATGCTTTCTAGGGCTCTTTCCCTCTCCCATCATCATTATTTACTCCAGAGATCCCCTTACTGTGCCTATCATCTACTGTCCCTATCATCTACCACACCCAACCGCATCCCTGTATTCCTGAGAACACTTCGTACTAATCATTCTCATGCACTCATTCCTCCTGTGCTTCATAGCCAGGAGACCAAACAGAAAACAATAAAAAAGTAATCCTCACAAAGGATACAGGAATAAAACCTTAATGTATACAGACAAAAATCCAAATAATGTGTAAGAAGCTAAAGACCTCCAACAACATTCAAAAAGCCAGGAAACAAATTTCTGCCATGGAACCAGTAAGAGATACTTGCACCCAGCATAAATCCATGTCACATATATAGGATGGTCAACTGGACAGGTATCAAAGTAGACCCAACATAATCAAGATTACAATCGTCTCTGCCTGATAATAAAGCTGTTCAAGACTCTTATCCCTGGTTAGAGTGGATCTGCCAGTGACTCACTCTCACTAGGTACTCTGCAGATGGATTTGGGCATCCCACTGTCCCCCTTAATCCTTCACAAATTGGGTTCTCATAATTTTTGCTTTTATGCTTTTCTCCTCACCATATTCGAGATTTGCTATTGTCATCTTTGAATCACACAAGCTGGTGTGCTTCCTCCATGTTAATTTAGTTGACTCCTCATTTAAATGGCTGCTGGTTTGGATACAAACCTTTAAGACCCCAGACACTGATAGCCAGGTGTCATCAGTTTGCTTCCCACTTTATTCCAGCATGCTTATCTTCAGTGATCATTTCATGAAGGTGAATATGGAGCAGGACCATGATGTAAGAAGTGATTGGTCTTAAAGTTGGAGCTAAGACCTAGTGTGAACCCAAACCATTCCTGGATCTATACCTTTTTTTATTTGCTATCACTTGGGTGTCAATACATGTGTCATATAGTTCCATCGCTCACTCACGTCAAACAGAAGTGTGCAATTACTTCCATAATCATGCATACTTTCTTTTTTTTGGGGGGTGGGGTATCACTGCTCTCCGGTGGTGGGAATAGGAGGCCCAGCCCCACTGCTGGAATTGAACCTCCGTCCCAGTGGGCTGCAGTCCCGCGCACAACCAGTACGCCACCGGGGCTCAGCCCATGCATACTTTCTAAAGCATACTTTTCTTTTTTGGACTTCTTGACATCACTCCCCTCTATATCCTTCTCCACCCCCCCCCACACCCATGCTATATTTTATTTTCCTATAGACTCAACATCCCTGGGTTTCGTTTACTAAAAAAATAAACTAACAGCACAGTTTCAAAAGGGTGAATCCCAACGGTGATGCACCTCTTAGATACACCCTAATCTAAGTGAGCATAATTTACTTTCCTTTTGATGGAAGCTTTGCTCTGTTTGACTTTCTTATTCTTGTTAATTGTTTTTGTTTGTTTGTTTTTAATGCTTTTCTGTGTATCAAATCCAGGAAAGGTAAATTCTGTAAAGTAATTGGGTTAATGGGTTGTTGGGGATATCGCAAGGGAGATTGAGGGGGAATGGGGAGATAATGTCGAGCACAAGAATAAAGAAAATGTTCTAAAACTGATTGTGGTGATAGTGTACAACTCTTCTTGATGTGACTGAACTATTGAATTGCATGGTATATAAATTATAAGCCAATAAAACTGCTGAAAAAGGAAATTCCAAGTCTTGCATTAGTTCCACCTTAGTCGTTAAAGTGACATCTTTGCTGTCTTACTCTTTCAGGGATCTTGTGTAGCAGCCTTTCACTACAGGGTTTCCTCCTTTGATTGTTGCTTCCTTGAGCACCCATTGTGAATCCAAGTAAAAGTAAGTCCTTGATGACATCCAACATCTTCCCACTTTTCTTGATGTTGCCCTTATTCCCAGCATGAAGACTTCTGTCTTCTGTACATTTTTTCTGCGATCCATACTAAAGGCTGTAATCCTTGGTCTTCATCAATAAGTGTGCCACGTCCTCTTGGCTTGCAGCAAGCTGAGTTACATCAGCTACATATACCAAGGTGTTCATGAGTCTTTCTCCACCCCTGGTACTGCTTTCTTCTTCATCTAATCCAGCTTCCTAGATTTTAACTCAACATACAGATTGCAAAAGTATGGTAAAAGAATCCAACCCTCATTTAAATAAAATTGGCTCCTGTTCCATATAGGGCCTTCACAAATGTCGTGGGTTTCTCTTCTTCAAAATATTTTCAATAGCTTGTTATGATCCGAATAGTCTAAATCTTTTGTAAATAAAAGAACAAATAAATATTTTTCTGATGTTCTCAGTTTTAAGCCAAGTTCTATCTGATGCCAGCAACAATATCCTTTGTTTCACATCATCTTCTGAACCTGGTTTTAATTTCTGGCAGCACCCTCTTTGAATATGCCCTGTGTGCTGCTACAGTCATTTTTTTTAATTATCTTCAGCAATATTTTACTTGCATTAATGATATTGTCCCATATTCATTATATGACAAATTCAATCTTCTGTTAGGTCACCTTTCAGATAATTAATAAAAATTTTCTCCATTTATATAGCAGACTACCACAATGAGATTCTTCCTAGAAAAAAAAAAGGATCAGATTTTCTGATTGCTAACTCTCCGAACCCAGTGGTGACTTCAAAGGATTAACACACAAGAAGGTTGCTTGGGCAACCTTGGAGAGTGAATTTCTCCCCAAGATATAACATCATATGTACCAGGCCACTTTCCAATTTCTGTGTCCCCAGTTGCCACTAAGCAGTTAATATTGTTATCCAAGAGCCATTTGAGGGAAGGTCAAGAGACTAACTCAAAAAAAACATAAATATATGAATTATCAACAATTTACTGTGGAGATAATATAGCCTTAAACTATAAAAATAATTACAAAGCAGTCTTCTGCAGTACCCTGACCCCGCCCCCAAGATCACTATATTACATACATAATCCTTCCCCTTGGAGAAGCGCAATGTAAAAGTGCAAAGCTCCCCTGGATTTCTAGATAGAAAAGCCTGTGCACTTTGGTCTGCCCAGTGAACAGAATTAGAATAAGAATAAGAATAAGAATTAGAATTAGAATGCGATCTACTGATTCTAACTTTCTCAATATGAAGTGATTTTGTTGTTAGGAACCCTCAAATCAGTTCCATCTCATCACGAGTACTATGGACAACTAAATGTGGAGCACAGACCAGGCCTTTGTAGTGTGTGCTAGATCGCATGGCTGTAGCTATGTGTCAATGTGTTATGTTACAAGTCATTTTCTCTTTTGTTGACCCTCTATTTTGTCTGGCATGATGTCCTTCTCTAGAGACCTGCCCCTCCTGATAGCATTTCCAAAGGACAGGAGAGAGTGTCACTGCCATCACTTTAGGAGCATTCTGAATATCCTGCTAAAACAATTTAAGTACAAAAAAGGCTTTAATTTTTTCCTACATGAAAACACAGAGAATCCACTGTAGAGAGTCACTTCTCTTCTTACTGATTCTAGAAGAGTGCATAGACCTGCTCCCTACAGTTCCCCAGACTGGGCATCTTAGCAGGAGCATGCTGGCAGATCCTTCTAGCACAGAGTGACCGGTGGATTTGAATCACCAACTTTTCTTTCTTTTTTTTTCTTTTTTTTTGCATCCCAATGCCTCACCTACTGTTCCAATACTTCTCCTCTTTGGCACTTTCAAAATAAAACAGCAACAACAATTCCACAAACCTATTGTCACTGAGTGGATGCTAACTCATGGCATCCCTACAGGACAACAACCCCTTAGAGTGTCTGAGATTGTCACTCTCTGGGAGCGGAAAGTGTCATCTTACTCCCTTGGGGAAAAAATGGTTATGTACAATTTTTTTGAGAATATGGTTGTATTTTTATTAATTCTTAAAATTTTTCTTTTGTATAAATCATTTTATTGGGGGCTCATACAACTCCCATCACAATCCATTCACACATCTATTGTATGCAGGCCACATTTGCACACTTGTTGCCATCATCACTCTCAAAACATCCTCCCTCTACCTAGGCCCTCAGTACCAGCGCCCCATATCTCTCTTCACTCCCCTCTCCACCTCCCCCATGAATCCTTAATAATTTACAAATTGTTATTACCTTTTCATATTGCACACTGTTCTATGTGTCCCTTTCCTTACTTCCCTGTTGGCCGTGCCCCAGAGAGGAGATTATATGTAGATCCCAGAAATTGGTTCTCCGTTTTTTTGCACCATCCCTCCACACTCCCAGTATCACCACTCCCACCACTCAATCTGAGAGAACATCTATCTTAAATTCCCCATGTTTCTGACTCCAGTGTATATCCCCTGATCTAACTGGATTTGTCAGGTAGAATTGGGATCATGAGAGTGGATGGGAGGAAGCATTTGAGAACTAGAGGAAAGTTGCATATTTCACTGTTAATCCACTGTACCTTGACTGGCTAATCTCCTCTGTAAGAGGATGTTGCTTCACTTATTGATGGGATTTGAGACCCCAATCTGCACTCCCCCTTATTTATAATGATATAATTTTTAGTTCTTGATGCCTGATACCAGATCACTTTGGCACCTTTTGGTCACACAGGCTGGTGTGCTTATTCGGTGTGGGCTTCTTTGCTTCTGAGCTGGATGGTGGCTTGTTTACTTTCAAGCCTTTAAGACCCCAGATGCTGTATCTTTTGATAGCCAGGCACCATTGCTTCCTTCACCACTTTTGCTTATGCACCCATTTTTTTTCCATGATCATGTCAGGAAACAGGAAGGTATGCATCATGGAATGCCAATATAATAGAGCAAAATATTTTTGCACTGAGAAAGTACTTGATTGGAGGTCCAATGTCCATCTGCTGTCCTAATATTAACCCTATAAGTATATGCACATTGATCTATTTCCCCATTGTCATATATAAATATATGCACCTATGTACATGCCTGTATTTAAACCTCTATAAATGCCCTTTACTTCCCAGTTCTTTCCTCTTTTTCCTTATACTTATTTTTGTCCCACTACCATGCTCAACTGCCATTTGGGTTTCAGTATTTTCTCTCTGTTGCATTACTCTTATTCAATCCCTATCGGACCTCTCACACCCACTGTGTCACTGATTTTTGAATCACTTGTTATTCCTTTATCTCTGGGCCAGTCAACACCACCTCCTTTCCCCCTCCTCCTCTTCTCCCATCTCCCCTTTGGAAACATCAGTCCCGTTGTTTATACCTCCAGCTGTTCATCCAGGCTATTTTACCTAGATAGACCTGAAGAGAAAACAATATGTACAAAAAAAGCATCCTAAAATGAAGCAACCAAAGAAAACAGAGCAATGATGACATCAACAAAAAACCAAAGTCATATATATATATATATATATATTTATGTATGTGTGTGTGTAAAAATATAAAAATAATAATATAAAAAACTGTAAATAGTTTCAGATTGATTCATAGACCTCCAGAAGTGCCCCCTGGTTGAGTTGGATAGGATGCCACACTCTAGCCTCAAAGTATATCCTTGACACTCCATCTGCAACTCCATGCTCTGTTGCACACCTTGAGGTTTTTTGCCATGGTGTGGTTGGGCCAGACAGGGTACAATCCTGACCCTGTTTCTCCATTGGTGACCCCGAAAGGCTGTGGATCAGCAAGGGCAGCCATATTTCATCATGGGACCAGCCATTTGATCCTCTCTGCATTGGCTGTTCTGCGTGGGAATATTGTCCTGAAGGCTCAGTGGGCCAGGATGTTTTCCATTCTCTCTTCCTCCCCTTCATTGCTCTCATGTCCTCTGGTCAGGCATATCTCACTCTCCAAGCTGCAGCTTCAGTGCTGACTTCCTCTTCCCCTGGGGAAGAGGCGGCTGCCCCTGTAGTCAGGATTGGGGTTGTGCTGAGACCTCTCCACTTGTTCTCTGCTCCATTGCGTCAGGCTGCATTCACATGCAGGGACGTCAGATTTATGTTTGGTCCCTCTTTCACTATGGAGATATTAAAAATACACTCCCCAGTGCTCACTTCAGCAGCACATATGCTAAGAAATACGCTCCCGTAGGGTTAGTATCCCATTCCCTCTCTACACATCACCATCTGACCCCCCACCTCCCAGCCCCCCACCCTAGTGGACTACCATATGTAGACCTGAACTTGGTCTGGCCCCTGCCATACCACCTAGGTCTTCTCCCAGGATTTTCTGTATACTGTAGCTTTTTTACCCATACCCCTTTTGCATTTTTTTAAAAAAAGTTATTGTTAAGCTTACCTCAGCAGACTCATGTTGTACATGTACTTTTGTGCTTGGCTAACTCCTCTTAGCCTAATTTCCTCCAGTTCTTCCCATGCAGTGATCAGCCTACAGACAACTGATCTTTGATAAGGGCCCAAAAAATATCAAATGGGAAACAGATGCCCTTTTCAACAAGTGGTGCTGGAAAAAATGTATATCTACCTAGAAAAATGAAGCAAAACCCTTACCTCACTCCATGCACTAGAATAAACTCAATGTGGAACACAGATCTCAAAGTAAAACCCTAAACTACTAGGGTGATCAATGAAGGAATTGGGCCAACCTGAGAACACTGGCACAGGGATTGCATAGGCTATCAGAAATAGGGAAAGACAGAAACACAGAGGAGGCACAAATAGACAAGTGGGATATACTGACGATAAAAAACCTGTGCACATCAAAGGAATTCACCAAGAGAGTAATAAGCGAGCAGCTGGATTGGGAAGACATCTTTGGCAATGACAAATCAGATAAAGGCCTTATTACTAAAATCTACAATACCCTGATTGCTTCCAAAAAGAGCAAAACTAACTGTCCACTGAAGAGGTGGGCAAAGGACCTGAAAAGAAGTTTCACAGAGACAGAAATCAGAATGGTCAATAAACATATGAGAAAATGTTCCCAATCATTAGCCATAAGAGAAATGCAAATTAAAACAATAATGAGATACCACCTAACACTCTCAAGCATAGCCCAGTTCAAAAAATCAGAAAGCAACAAATGCTGGAGATGCTGTCGGGAGATAGGGACTCTTATCCACTGATGGTGGACCTGTAGGTATGCACAGCCAATATGGAAATCAATTTGGAAATATCTAAAACAAATGGAAATTGAACTACCATATGATCCAGCAATCCTCCTACAGGGCATATACCCAGAAGAGGCAAGAAACAATCCACGACCAGACATCTGTGCTCCCATGTTCATCACAGCGCAGATCACAATCAAAAGGAGTTGGAAGCAGTCCAAATTTCCATCAGCTGATGAATGGATTAAAAAAACTATGGTACATACATACAATGGAGTTCTATGCATTGCTGAAAAGCAGCATCACTACATTGGAAGAACCGGAGGAAATTATACCAGTCCAATTTTTAATGAACATCTGTCACTAAAATAAAGGAATGTATCTCTTCCAATTCTCAAATTCAACTTCATGACATAGTTTAGAATGGATTGTGTTAGAACCCAGAGACTATCTATTTAAGGACCAGAACATAGAGAATGAGTCTAGGTAGTAGTTTGAGAAGAGTTCTAGTAGCCTGATGCTTAAACATCTTGCACTGGCACTTCTATTCTGTCCTGTAGCGTTACTATTACTGTAATTACTGTAATTCTATAGCAGTGTGTAAAACTTGAAATATACTTGATTAGAATTTAAATGTCAGTAGGATGCCCGGGTGATCCTTTTGAATACATAAAAGAGCTCCTTTTCCTCTTCTCTTCTTGGCCATCTTAGTCCTAGCCATTTATAAAAATAAATGATGAGAACCTCTCAAAAATGTTGTCCTTAATCAAGCCTTCTTTAATCAAATAAACCGAAACCTTTCTTTTCCCTTTAACTTCTCTTCCTTCTTTAGTCATTTGACATTTAAAATAAACATAAATGTAGATAGTTTTTCATATACTAGTATTAATTCACTGATTAGATTAAAAAAATCTGTGTATCTATCTGCAGACCACATTATGCATTGGCTGAACCTAAGAGTACATAAATTTTCAAACTTTAAGCCCTGTTGAATTCAGTGAGTGATAGTCTGTTCTTTCTCCCTAATGTCTGACTTCTCTGTTAGCGTTTGTTTCCTGTTTTAGTGAACTCTCTGTGTGTCTATGAAAATGCAAATAAAAGTCAAACTCCCTGCCACTGAGTTAATGCTGAGTCATAAAAACCCTATAGGACAGGGTCAAATTGCCCTGGGAGTTGCTGAAACTGGGCATGGAACAGAGGAGCCGATGAAGGTGAAGTTAACAGCCCATCATATACCAAGAGTCCCTTCATGTGGTGTTAAAAGGTCTGTAAACAGTTTGTAGGAAAATAGAATTAAAATAAAATGGCTTTTTGAAATTCCTCATATATGTTCCATTGGGTGTCTGGTATGTAAGAAAATAAGATACCAAAACAATCTCATAGTTTATGGAATTACCCTTGTTATTTTACGTCTAAACACAAATTTATGCATCTAGTAGGAATTACATGCCAATGTAGTATTGTCTAAAGAACAACTCAATAATTTATTAATGAAAAAAATATTATCTTTCTATTAGCTCATTTTTCCTGAAAGTCCTAGAAATATAATTGTGTGTGTGTTTTAGAGGAGGGGTGAACAGGGGACAAAGGTTCATAGGACATGGATCTGCATTCAGAGAACTCACATAGAAGACAGGTATGAATGAGATGTCTTCCACATGAAACGAATACAAAGGAGAGCACAGCTTATTGCTGCTTCTTCAACCTCTCTTTCTATTCACATAGTGTTAGAATCAGAGTTCAATGCTGACATCCAGAAGAGAAAGGCCTGATATATATGAGTAATTTTTTTTTGAAATCAGGTATTGAAAACCACCCAAAAGAGTTTTAGCTTTGCACACATGGGTTACCCTGAGTCTGAATCAGCTGGACCAAACCAACTCATAGCCATTGAGTTGAACTCAACACATTGTCTCTAGAAAGAAGAGCAGATCTCAGTCTTTGGGTGGATGAGACAGTCACTATTCAGGAGCACAAACTGCCTCATCTTTCTCCTGAGGAGCAACCAGTAGATTTTGAGCAGTTCGGGACTTTTCAGTTATCAGTCTAATGCCACCATCATCGTGTGATGGGGCTCCAACAACTTGTCAATATTGCTACTGTGATACCTTCAACAAAAAAAAGCTAGACATAGAGCAGGGGATAAATATGATACACGGTATCTAAAATATCTCACAGTCATCCCTCACTTAGAAATAGTAAGATCCATTGAGGTTAGGTACTGAAAGACTTTGACATCTTTCTTGCTGGCATTTCCAATGTAGCTTTTTGTTGTTGGTTGCTCTGGTGACATAAACCACCAGGTTGTGAATCACAATGTTGTAAAGTAAGAAACAGGCATGGAACAAGGAGCTGAGAGCAACTTCTTTGCTGTACTGAATCCAACCCAATAGCCAAGTGAGTAAGCTTGGAAACAAATCACTTGCCAATGTAGCCTTAAAATGACGACATCCTCACCGGATGGCTTGATAGATGTCTTGTGAAATACTTTGCACCAGAGAACCCAGTTAAGCCACAGCCAATGCCTCAACCAGAAACTTAAATATAAAATAAATGCTTGTTGATTTAACCCATTGAGATTTGGGATAAAGTGCTACTCAGCTATAGGTAAAAAAAAAAAAATTCTACATTAGCATTTGTGTGAGTCCGGGTAGACTAGAGAAACAAACTAACAAACTCATAGATACACATATGGATATAAAGAAAAGTTTATATACAAGAGGAATGAGACATTGAGAAAGCATCCCAGCCCAGTCCAGTTCAAAGTCAAAGTCCTATAGTAGCCCATATCCCCGATACCAGTCTATAAAATCTCCTTCTGAGGCACAGGCCCATGGGTGCAGATTCCCAGAGCCAGCAGGGGGCTCCTTGCTTCTAGGGTTCAGGTCCATCAACAGCATCCTGTGGTGGTAGAAGCAACTCAGTGCTAGCAGGGGTCTCCATGTGGCCTTTCAAGCTCCAGAGGTGTGGTTCCATCAGGGTAAGGCCATGTGACTTCTCCTCTGGCTCGTCCAGCTCCTCAGATACTACCATCTTGTCTTGTCTGTAGTTCATCCAGCTCCTCAGATACTACCATCTTGTCTTGTCTGTAGTTCGTTGTCTCTGAGACTAACTCCCAACAACTGGGGAGATAGCTTCTCAGCTTCACGAGGGAAACATGATGAGATTTCCCAGACGTATCAGGAGAAAGCCATGCCCACACAGAGGCCTCATTGGCTACTCAATGATTATCTCCAGATTAACAGGCTAGACTCCACCCCTACATCTCAATCATGAAATTAGCTTAAGCACATGACCACCACAGCATTGATTTCTTTTCTGATGATTCCTTTTGTTTGATCATGAGCATGAGCAAGCTACAGAAGAACAAATCACAAAAATGTCAAAAAAGTCATATTAGAAGGCTGATTCATACTTACAAATCTAATTGTGTATTTCAGTTTCATGCTTTAGGAATTGAATTTCTTTGTAATGCATGTTAGGTCAAATTTCTAACTCTTTACATTTTCCTTATCTTCTTAATCTAGAGATTCAGTTTTTGTAATTTCTATTGAGTTTTCAAATGGACAAAAGGAAGCAAGGAACAGCATTTCTTATCACAATTTCTTTGAAAAATACCACTACCAACAATTAATTTATTCATACTAAATCCTGGAGAGATTATGCATGCAAATTAAGTTTCCAAAAACAAAATTTTGGATTGTCAGTCTTATTTCCTTTAATGCAATAGTAACTGAAAGCATATCACTTCTCGGCCTTTTGGCTAAGATCAAGTGTAGTTACTGAAAGCAAAGTAAAGAGAAATAAGAATCTACCGATAACAGATGCTTAAACATATTTACCAACTTTTTGTGTTATACTAAATTAATTAGAATACAGCCAATGCCAATATCTTTTTTATGGAAAGAAGATATATGTTGTGGCTGAGAGTAGCAATTTAGGCTGACTGAAACAAACTATGTAACAATCTAGCAAACAGTGCCTTCTTTTTAGATGAATGGTGGGTAGCCATGTTTCTGTTTTTGCTTCTTGTGTCATTTGAAAAACCCATGGCAGATGATTTTTACTCCACGATGTTCTTTTATGAAGTTTAATATATATTTAGGTTAAGAAATGTCTATGCCCAAACACCCATTAGAAGTTTACAAACAAGTGTTTAGGAGTCCTATAAAATGTGTCTCTGTACTATTAAGAAATTCTATTGGAACTAGTCTACTTAGCTAAGTGATGCAGGCAAGCTTAAAACTGTTATCACTTTAAACCATGAAGAAATTGATGTCTCTCCAAAATCCCTCAGAGTCTGAATACAAGCCTGGTAATAATCAGAATTATTTTCACTAAATGGCTTTCCAGAGCATACATATATGACCTTCCCATATTCAGATCCACAAAGTCTTTGCTGAACTATCGAAACAGTTCAGTTTCCAAGGTTTTATAAATATTTATTGAGTTGGAATATTGATGTGTTGGTCTGGATTGACTACAACAGATTCATAGACACTCATGTATAAGAAAGAGCTTTATATAAAAGGGCTATTGTATATTGAGAAAAAATCCCAGCCCAGTCCAGAGCAAGTTCATAAGTCCAATGTTAGTCTGTATGTCCAATACTGCTAGCCCATATGTCTAATGCTAGTCCATAGATTCCTCCTTAGACTCATGCAGCATATGCAGAGATGCTGAATGCAGGAAGATCACAGGCCAGTGGGTAGAAGGTCTTGTGGAGAGTGGGAGTGGAAGCATCTCAATGCTGGCGAGGGTCTCCATGTGCCTACCCCAGCTCTCTGAATGTCTCAACAGCAGGAAAGGGAAGGCAGAGAGATAGGGTCTGGCCTCCAGTGAGCTATTTATCTCCAAATAAGGTCAACCACCTGTGATCATGACAGGCTAGACATCACCCCTTCGCTCAAATTGATTATGTAACTACAAAAATTGATATAAACAAAAGAATGCATTTCACTATCCAAATAGTCACTGTGTCAAGTAGTCATTAAATCCATGGGGTATCAGTCAAATAAAAAATATTGTGTATTTTTTCCTATAATTATATTAGAGATGGTTATAGAGTGTGTTTTACAAATACATCACAAAGAAGGAAAAGACAAGTATTCCAGAATCTGAACAATATTCTGTATTTAAGGGTGGGTAAAAGATATTGCTATAAAATCATAGGAACTATTATTAATCAAAGCTACCAAAATACTTTTGTTCTGAACATATCCTCTAATGAGATATATATGTATGTATGTATGTATATATATATAAATCATTTTCTCAGGGCTCTTACAGCTCCTTTAATAGTCCATATATCAATGGTACATATGCATATATGTACATTTCTTTCTTTCTACTTGAGCCCTTGATATCAGTTCATCTTTTGTGACCTCCCCCTCCCACTTTCACAAACCTTATATAAATTATAATTATTATTTTCATATCTATAACACCTACTGTCTCCTTTCATGCATGTTTCTGTTGTTTGACACCCTGGGGTGGGGAGTGTGTGGGGGTTAGACATCAATTGTTGTGATCGGTTCTCCCTTCCCACCCATCCCCATCTTCCCCTTCCCCGCATGGTATAGTTACTCCCATGGCTGCTCCTGAAGGGTTTTTTTTGTCCTGGATTCTGTGTGTTGGGAACTTTTATCTGTACCACTGTACACCCTCCAGTCTAGCCAGATTTGTAAGGCAAAATGGGGGTAATGATGTTGGGGCAGAGGGGAGGAAGCATTTAAGAACTAGAGAATGTTTTGTCAGAGCTATACTGCACCTTGGTTTTCTCATCCGTTATTGTGACTCCTCTGTGAGGAGATGTCCAATTGTCAACAAATGGTCTTTGAGTCCTCAGTCCAACACCCCTCGTTCTCACCACCAGGATTGTATGTTTTGGGTATTCTGATGCCTTGTGATCACACAGGATGGTGTGCTCCTTCCATGTGGGTTTTGCTGCTTTTCAGTTCGGTGGTTTATCTTCAAACGTTAAGACCCCAGATGCTATTTTACAGATTGATTCCATCACTGTACACCTGGCCCAAAAGAATTCAGGCATCCTCCAGGGCTCATATTTCTTTTAAAGATCCTTTGACTTTTGAAACAAATAAACAAACCAACAATATAAAAGGCTTAAAGAGTAAGATCATGGCTACAGGGTCGATGGAGTAAGATTTCTCCTTGAAAGTTACTTGACTTGATAAACCAAAACTCCCTACCATCCAGTCAATGCCAGGACACCGTAAAACTGCTCCAACTTTATGAGGTTGTAACCATTTACAGTAGAAAGCCCTATCTTTCTCCTGTAGAGTGGCAGGAAGTTTCAAACGGCTGAGGATGCCTTTTCAGACCAATGCTCAAACACCTCAGCACTAGGATTCCTTTAGTGTGATAATGGAGTTTGATGTCAACATGGGTGTGCCAGGATACTCACATGGTATGATACGGCATAGTGCAATCAACTCTATGCTGGGATCCTCTGGGAAAAAAACAACCATTTAATGCCAGAGTCTTCATGCAATGAAGACAGCTTTCACTCAGAGCGTGGCCCACGCTTACTATAGACTAAGAATATGCTGGAGCTTGTTCACTTCAGGGACTGAATTTGGATCCTGCATCTGGTTAATCAACCTGCTGTGAACAGTCCAGCAGGAGCCCTCAATGGATTGCTCAGCCTGGAGTCCTTAGACCCATCCTGGATCCATTCAACTCCTCAGCTCCCAACCTATGATCTCCTGCTTCTTCTCCCTATTCCCTGTGATGGATCCCCACAGGTACAGGAGTCAGAAACCTTCTGCTCACGTTTTACCCACGGACGTCAACCATTCATATGTCGACAACTGTGTGAGCCCTTTCTTGGTATTCCTGTGTACACGTACAAGAGCTACTGGTTTTGCTTCTCCAGAGCACCCATCCTAACATATCTGCCTTCTCTTCACCAAAGCAATTTTTAGTTGCCTTAGAAGTTCTTCTTGTTAAGCCTCTCTGTCTTGTATTCTTTGTGTAAAACCATCAATATTATTCATTTTCAATTTCCTAAGCATTCACTTTATTTCTGAGAAGACCTTTCTATCTGGATTTAATTGGCCAAATGGATCCTTCCCAAAACCACTGTTTTAATTGGAACTTATTTTTGAAGGATCATATTGCATAAGGTCCATGGCTTATAAATGTGTTTACAGAGCTGTGTAATATGAAAAGATATTCTTGGGGGAATATAAAGTACAGGTCCAGCTCCATGATCACTTGAAACAAAACAAGAACTAAGACTTTGATTTTGTCAAGCTAAAGAGAGACAATTGCATTCCTGTGAGAACTTATCTGCAGTCATTCACTTCAGAGACAGTTTAACACATTTTGTCAGTAATAAACCCATGTGTGTATGAACTAGAACCCTATTCAAAATATTTCTTTGTACTTACCCTGCAATAAAATACCTTAAATGACCCTATAAACAATAAATCAGATATTGATTAAATATTTGTTGTGTAGTAAAAAGTTCACACCGATTTTTGGATCAGTGTTATCTTTGGAAACTATCAGCTTTTTAATTCTTATGAGGATAAAGATTTCAAAACTTTCATTATACAATATACTAAAAGTTATTCTTATCTCAACTGATTTATAGAAAGTTTCAGATAATAAACATCTCATTAAATCTTCTCTGATGTTGAGTATTTGTAACAAATACAATCCAGAGATAAATTAAGGGGGAAACAATGGAAGGATTGCACAAACATAAGAAGATGCTAGAATTCTGCACCATCTAATAGAGCTCATTTGATTAATCTCTCAATTAAGCCTTCATCTATTCTCATTCACCAATACAAAGTGAGCTTTGCTACTAAGTATTGTGCTTAATACCTAAGTTTCAATCATGAATAATGTCTTTGTTTTATAATTAAATAACTGTACAGTGAAAAATGAAGACAAACTACATTTGCCAGAGTTAACACAAAAGAGACATGTCTGGTTGTGTATGGGGGTGGGGGATGAGAAGAAGAGGAGGTTCTTCTTAGTATGTGACCTCTATGGCTGAATCTGAATCTGAATAATAAACTAACCTGGTAAGTGGTTGTAGGACGGGAGCGTGGCAAAGCCAACAGCATGGGCTAAGACCGAAACTGATGAAGGAACTGCAGGAACTTCTGACAAGATGGAACATCGGCAGACAAACTACCCAGATTCTTCTATAGTAAAAACATGGAAGACGAAATGAAACAGGTACCAATGCTAGTCCTAGAATCCTAGACTTCAAAGGAAAGGTTGTGGAAGTGAATTTAGAAGCGAATTGAAAGTCGACTAGCGGAAGGTGTACAGACACTCTGAGAGAAAGGAATAATGGTTATATTGTTGGTTCACCAATAATTTAAATTTAACAAGCAATTTAAATTTTACTAACAGCAATCCCATCAGACAGCTGCCTGGCACACCAGAGACTGGATGAGAAAGGAAGGATTCTCCCTTGTCTCCACACCCTCCTGATTACCATAAGTATGGCTATCCTGAAGCAGTATCCCTTACACTGCACAGCTCCTGCTCTGCCTGAGGGCAAAGCCGTGCTCTGCAGAATCAGGTACTGGATTCATGAGCCTCACACGTGCAAGTGTGAACCCCTCCCCAACTTTTCAGACTCGGAGCACCGCTCAGATCCCTAACCACCTCTGGAATAACTAGCCACCCTGCTCAGAGTGGCCCTTTGAGTCCAAATAATTGTGCCTGGGTGCACACTCCGTGACCTTGGCTACCCTGTGAGGCGGCATGAACTATTTCTGACAAACTCTATCCAGAACTAGTGACCCCCACACCACCCCCTAAACTCTTTTGCAGATAGAGAGTGCTGGTTCATACTGGGTACCATCCCTCAACCACCCAACTATTTTCTCCTTTGTTGTTTTTGGTTGCTTTTTCTTTTCTTTCCCTTTCCTTGATTTTATCCTTCTTTCTGTTTTCTTTTTCCTTCTTTTCTCCTCTTTATCTTTCTCTTAATCCTGTTTCATCTTTATTTTCTTGGTCTCTCCTTTTAAATTTAATATTCTTGGTGGATTTTCTGCTGTGGCTCCCCCCCTCTCTCGTTTTGCTTATTGTGATTTCCTCTCTTTTTCAGTACTGCACCATATTGTCTCTCTGTTAATTATTTGCTTTTTCTTTTCTTAATTTTGTTCTCCTGCTTTTCCCTGCTTGTAAATTTGTTTACTTTTATTTTCAATTGTTTATTTTTGAAAGTTGCTTGTTTGTTTTTTCCTGATGCCTTTTTTTTTCTCCTGTCACCCCATGGGAGACAACTGTGCCCACACAGTCCTGTTGGTACCATATATCTAACAATCAGAGAAGTGTGCATACATTCACATTCTCTAAAACACCTGCCTAGAGAGAGGTGATGAATGCTGAAGTTCTTACCAAATACAACCATTAATCAAATAGCAATAGAACACCACTATGTCTCAGAGACAACAGACAATTTAATCTCACAGGAAAGAAAACAGAACAAAACAAAGTAGAGTAATCCACATGAGTGACTTGTATACAGAGCCAAGAGACCATTCAGGAATAAAAGGGTTCTATGATAGGATTTTTAACAGATGATAAATTCCTCAATAGATTGAGAGAAAGAGTGATGAAAATAAAACAAAAACTTTAGAAAATTTCAGTAAAATGCTACAAGAACAAATTGAAAAACTAAATGAAAAATTAGAAATCATACAACTTCCACACATAGAAATCCAAAAGATTAATACTAAGATTTCACAAATATATAATGTATAGAGGAATTAGAGGAATAGAGTCAAATCAATTGAAGGTTAAATGAGTGTACCTGCCGACAAATATCTAGATACTAATGAGCAGGGTGGGAGCTATGCAGTTGGGATCTGGTGCTAAAGCAAAATATGGCAAAGAAAGTAGACGGTGCCCGCTACTGGAAAGAATGGTTCTGCCTTCTGAACAACAGTCATCTAAGTGAGTGCCCAGCCATCTGTGTGTGAAAGAAGCCAGTCTGTGTCATCCAATGATTGTAAATAATGAAATCCAAATTCTGAGTACCTGTCTTTCAGAAGGCTATGAAAGGCAGTGAAAGCCCAAAACCCATGCGCAAGCTCCCCACGAGAATCAAATCCCAGATAAGTTCATTCTGACCATAGATAAGAGATATGAATGGCCTTGCTATCAGAGAGCATCGTAAGCTCAATTATGAAAGATGTGGGGTAAAAGATAACATCTTATAATTTGATATGTCTTTTGGGTGAGTTAATATTTGTTCCAATTTTTCATATTCTCTGCTTTCTTTGCAAATAAGGACTTACTGTTTTATTTTGTAATTATTGCTGAATTTTTTGTCTTTGTTTTACATATTTTTGTATATAAGAAATCCAGGATCAGTGAATACATAGAAATACTAACTGAATGAATTATGTAAAGGGGTGATAGGGTAGTTTGGGGGGAAATGGGGATATAACAATGAGTACAAAAAAGAAGAAAATACAGACTGCAAGTTCAAACCCAGTGGCGGCTCTCAGGACCAGCACTGGATAGCGCCCACAACCACCCCAGGTAGTGATGCCCCTCCCCCCCCCAAAAAAAAAAAGAAAAAAAAAGAAAACATTCTAAATTGAGCATAGTACTTACTGCACAACTTTTTAGACTGTGGTTTGACTACTGGACAGAATGATATGTGAGTTATATGAGAGCTCCATCAGTGGAAGAATTTGTTGCACCAGTATTGATGCAAATGCTATGAACACAATATGGGGCTTTCTCAAAACTTTTGGAATAGAAATAGCACATGACCGACAAATCCCTTTACTTACAATACAGACTAGAGAAATAAAAGCACACTACAAATAGCTATATGTTCACTTATGTTTATCCCAGAAATCGTCACAAGGGAATAGAGTTGGAAGCAAATGTGCACGTGTGGAAGAATGGGTCAATTTGACTGCGCACATACCGAGGGGTATGAGAATGCTAGATTACAATGATGCATGTGTGAAACACCTCATCACAAGGAGAATCTGTGAGACAAACATCATGTGAAACTTTGCTTGTGGTTTTTAGGTTCCCTTTACTCAGTTCTGACTCACAGAGACCCTAGGAGCAACAGGCTGGGCCAGGCTCACAAATGCTATATCTGAAACCATTTTTCAGGTCACTTGTAGTCAATACAGCTCCTTGAAGGCCTTTCTCTTTCTTGTTTCCTTTTTTGCCCAACCAGGCATGCTGTGCTTTTCCAGAGTTTGTTAACCACTTCTGGTATCTCATATCCCAGTGACATAACCTCCATTATTGAGACAGCATGCGTGCTATTAAAGTATGACAAACCGAAAAACAAGTGCATGAGACTACCATTATGAAAATAAGAAAGGTTTTGAATGAAAAGAAGTGTTCTTTATGGTTACTAAGTGTTGAAATGGAAGGGAATGGGGGAAATCTGAGCTAGAGTGTGGACAAGTGTTCACTTGGGCAAAGGGAAAGGCAATTCATCATAAGAAGGAGGCTAGGCAGAAATGGTAGAAATATGAGAGGACACTGGAAGGTTCGTGAGAGTTAAAGGCAACCAACAAAAATTATATTAGATTCAGAAACCTGTAAAAGTGATGACCTACTTGTACATGTAAAGACTGAACAGATCAGAGAGAATAGAGGTCTACTCACAAATACATACAGATATAGAGAAAAACATTTTATATGTGTATTTACTTTTTTGCAAATATATCCATCCATTAATATGTTGGAGCATATGGGACACAATAATAAAAAGTTCTTACATGTAAACAAACACATACAGAGGATTTCAATGAATGCAGTGAAACAAAATGCGTAAGAATAGTTGGAGGGGGGAAGGGAAACATAGGAAGCTGGTACTGGGGGCCTAAGTGGAGGGATGATGTTTTGAGAGAGATGATGGCAACAAGTGTACAAATGTGGCCTGCATACAATTGATGTATGTATGGATCGTGATGGGAGCTGTATGAGCACTCAAGAAAAAGATGTATTTAAAAAAAAGGAGGGGGAAAGAGGAGCTTGTACCAAGGGCTCAAGTAGAAAATATTTGGAAATGAATATGGCAACCCATGTATAAACGTACTTGATACAAATGATGTATTGAATGTTACAAGAGCTGTAAGAGTCCCTATAAACCTTTTCCTTATATCCAAAAAAATTGATGATCACAACATACGTACAAATATGCTTGGTATAATTGATTGTTATATGAGCTGGAAGAGCCCCCAAAAATGACCTTAAAAATAATAATAAATAAAATCAAGGATGAAAGAGAAAATAAAAAGAGAATAGATTAATTTTTAAAATGATAGTGTATAAAGGGTTAGAAAAAAACATACTGGAATTTTTCTCAAAGTTATGTATCTAAATATTTTTGCAAGACAATTTCATCACTTCCAAAGTACTCCCATTGCACATAATACATTTGCCAAGGCTGTGATTTCATTCTTGGAAACAATTTTCTTGACTTCTTCTATGTCTCCAAATCTCTGTGGTTTTATGTCCTGTGTATTCGCAGAAACAAAAAGAAGTCGCGTAGAGCAAGGTCGGGTGAGTAAGGCGTGTGCTGCAGGAGAGGCATGCATGCAGATTTGTACTCAAACCTGGCACACTGCGACGGTGTCAGTCTACTCTCACAGTGATGAAACCAGTCCCCAGTGTGCCACAAACAGGCCTTCATTTTGTTGCACACTGCTAGGAAATCATTCCAGAACCAATAATTATAAAGCTTGATCAACTGTCTGACCTGGTAGAATGAACTCCAAGTGTACTGTGCTCTCACAACTACAACACAAAAACCTCAGATGTGCTCAGTCTGATCTTTGATTTCACTTGATGAACTTTTTTTAGATGCAGTGACATGGTGTCTTCCACTGGATTCTAGGTCATAAGAATGGCCCCATGTCCAGTCACCAGTAATGACCTTGGTGGGGCAGGGGTGGGGGGGAAGTCTGGATAACTTTGGAGCTTTTCCTTCAAAGCAGGTCATGTTTGCACTTTTTCCTGGTCAGTAAACCTGAGGCTAAAATTTTGCATCAATGTTCTCAGCCCCAAATTGTCCACTAAAATTCACTGGATCGAGCTCCAAGTTAGCAGATAACCTCTCTCTCCCTTCCATGACCCATCATTGGGTCTCTAACACAAGTGCATGAATTTTGTAGATATTTTCAGGAAGTTGACAGATGTCTAGAATCAGGTCTGTTATCAATCAACATTTCATCTGTTTTTAAGTGGGAATACCACTCATAAACTTGAATGGTTTTCCCCATAGAATGTCCTTGTAAACTGTGCTCAACATCATGACTGCTTTTTTGTCATTTTTCTTGAGCAGAAAACAAAATTTCATAAGCACATAATGTTCTCTTGAATCGGCCATCACAAAAAAATGTGGTTTGGGTGAAACTGCTTTTATGAAAAAATTCACTGTGACCGAAGAGGATCTTCACAGGCACTGCCACTGGGTGCAATAAAGCAGGGTGAATTGCTGGATGCACACCTAGTGGAAAAAAATGCAAATTCCAAGAGCTCCATACAACAGGACTGTTTTCAGGGTTTTTTTATGGGAGGGGGGTTGGGGTGGTGTTGTTTGTTTCTTTTATAACCCCTTGTATTCTGTAAAGCTTTTCCTACTGCACATTTTTTAGATTGGTATGATAAATACATACCACTGCTAATGTGAACACTATCACACAAGTCTTTTGAAATATTTTGTGTAGCTAAATAAATGTCTAAGATTAAAATTGCAAAATCCTGGTGCTGTTCAGTCAGTTCCTGGCAGGAAGCCCCTCGGACACCCGTTGGATTGCCCAGAGAGGCTTCCAGGACTGTAGATCCCTGTGGGTACAGACTGGCACATTTTTCTACCCAAAGCTCCTGCAAGGATGAAACAGCTGTTCTCTCACGGTGCAACCCAAGGGTCCCCATAGCCCCACCAAGGCTCCTAGACATTTATAGGACATGGACATTTCAATATTAGTCAGTAATGTCAAATAGTTTTCAATTTTGGCTATCCCAGTTTATAGTCCCACCATTGTGCTCCATTGTCCCATAACCTGGCAGTGCTGCATGATGCCGACCTTCCTCATTTTAGCCATTCTAATAGGTTATGCCACAGTTTCTATTTGTGGTTTCGTTTTACATTTCTTGAATGGATAAGAGGGAGCCCGAGAGTTCACTAGAGTCACTATGAATTAGAATGGAACTCTTGTATTTGGATCTCATGGAGCAAAAAATTAATATAACACGAGCTCCCATAAATAATCCTTTAATTCCACACTAAGAGTGTTATGGAATATTGGTGTGTGTTTTAAATATTATAAGATGTAAATACTATAGAAAAGTGTAATCATAGTTAGATTGTTGTTGGTAGGTGTAGTCCAGTCTGTTCTGACCCCTACACACTCTAGAATGAAAATGTCCTGGTGCTGCTCCGTCCTCACGAGGGTTCTGATGCTTGACCCACAGTGGCCAGCAGTGAGTCATTCCATCTTGTTGAAAGGCTTCCTCTTTTTCGCTACTCTTACTTTGACAAGCATGATGCCCTTCTCCAAAACCTATTCTCTCCTAAAAAAAGTGTCTGCAATACATAAAATGAAGTCTTGGCAGCCTTGTCTCTCTAATAGAGATTCCACTTTCAAATGTATAATGTAAATACACTGTAATTTATTATAAAACTTCAGAGGTTGCCCAAAACCTCAAACATTCATCCACAGACACTTAATATTTTGTACCCCAGAGAAACAACATCTGGTTTACAGTACCACTAATTTGTATTTTCTTATGCTAAGATATGATAAAGAAGCATGCACATCTTTCTATTGTCAAGCTAATATTTTCTGTAAGTGTAGTTTTTTTATGTGTGGACAAAAAGAGCCATTTGACATGGTCAGCTGCCTATGTGCAAAGTAAATTACAGTTAAACTTCCTTAATGTACCCAAAGTATTTTTATGGCACTGTTTGTTTTAACCAGTCTAGATCATCCACAGGTGTTGTTGTTGTTGTTGTTGTTGCTAGGTATCCACGAGTCAGTTTCAACTCATAGCATCTGCACAGAAAAATAAACATCACTCCTTGGTTCCATTGTTGCTGCCATCTTGTCAAGTGTCTTCATCTTTTCCTCCGATCCTCTACTTTACCAAGCATAAGTACTTTTTCCAGGGAGCAGTCTCCACAGATAACATGTCCACAGTCATGACGAAGTCTCTACATTTTACCACTCTAAAGCATTCTGATTGTCTTTTTAAAAGACAGATTTATTCATTTGTTTGGTACTCATGGTATTTTATGATGCTAGAAATGGTATTTGCTTCATGAACAAATCATTGGTATTGAAAAATCCTATCACATGACCTCCAGCTTCATATCTATCACCAAGACCATATTTTCCAACTACCTTTCCTTCTTCTTTGTTTCAATTTTTGCTTTCTAATTGCCAAGAAATGTAAATGCTTTATTACATGTTTGATCAATTTCAAATTGAAGAAATTGGAAGACTGTCGATTTCTTCATCACTGTTTTTTCTAGTTAGTGCATAAATTTGAATAATAATATTGATTGGATTTTCTTGAAGGCCTATAGATATAATCTAATCACATGCAATGCTGTACCTTAAGATATATCTTGAAATGTCCTTTTTAACAATGAATGCAATGACATTCCTTTTTAATGTCATCTCTGGCTCAAACCAGTCCATTTTATTGAGCTAATTCCTAGGTCATCAATCTTTATGCATTCCATTTTACCTTTGATGACTTCCAATTTTCTAAAATTCATACTTTATAAATTCCAGTTACTAAGAGATGGTTGCTGCTGTTTCTGCTCATTTTGAGCCATTTCCCATCAGCAAATCAGGGTCATAAAGATTTTACTCTTTTTTTGTTTGTTTGTTTGTTTGTTTGTTCTTTGTTTTTTGAGGGGTGGCATCACTGCTCTCCGGTGGTGGGAGTAGGAGGCCCAGCCCCACTGCTGGAATTGAACCTCCATCCCAGTGGGCCGCAGTCCCATGCACAACCACTACGCCACCGGGGCTCAGCCCCAAGAATTTACTCTTGAAGGCTGTCCTCCATGTGCATCATGATGACTGACTGCTTTCAGAAGGTGGTCAGTTGTCTTTTGAGAGCCTCCTGACTAAGAGGCTCATTTCCCAGAACTATCTCTGACAATATTCTAAGGTGACTCATGAAGTTTTCAGTGTCTGGCAGTGTTCCTCTGTAATTCTTATGATTTCTGGTTGCACATTCCTGTGAAGCAGACAGCTGATTGCATCTTTGTAGTCTTCTTTGGAAGCTCTGCTGAAATCTGCTAAAATCAGGTAATCCTGTTTGGAATTTGAAATACCAGTGACAGAGCTTCCATCACAGCAACACATAGGCCACTACAGTATGACAAACTGACACACTAGATCTTTCACTAGGAGGCAGATTTACAAGAGGAAGAATACATAGTCAAGTAAAATGGAGTTCTACTTATGATTAGAACAAATAATTTTAAACAACATTCCTAGATCTATCCAGGCTAAATCTCAACAGTTGTTGCCACATCAGTCTCCATTTCAAACTCGCTTGTAATCATCAATAATGAAGCTTTTAATTTTTTAAAAAATCATTTCATTGAGGGCTGTGACATCCCTTATACCAATTCATGCATCAATTATATCAAGCATACTTGTACTTATGTTGCCATCATCATTTTCTAGACATTTGCTTTCTATGGGAGTCCATGGTATCAGCTCCTCTTTCCCCCCCTCTTCTCCCTTCACACCTTCATGACCCCTTACTGTTATTTTCATACCTTTTACTGACTGATGTCTCTCTTAATTCATACTTCAGTTGTTTGTCCCCCTCGGAGGAGGAGGAGAAGTGGGACATATGTATGCATTGATGATTAAGATCAGTTCCCCATTTCTGCCTTCCTCCCCCTACTTCCCCCGTCCCTTCTGATATTGCTACCCCTATTCTGTTCCTGAGGGGTCTATCTGACATGGATTCTATATACTGTGAGCTCTTATCTGTACCAGTATATATGCTCCAGTCTAACCAGAAAGGCAAGACTGGGGTCAGGATAGTGGGGGGTGAAGAAGCCTCAAAGAACCAGGGGACTATGTGTGTTTCATTGGTGCTATAAGTGCCCTAATTGACTGATCCCTTCCTTGTGACCCTTGATGTCCTATTGTCTACAGGTGGGTTTGGGGATCTCTGTTCTGACTCCCCTAGTTATCAACAATATGTGTTTTTTTGTTTGGAGTCTTCCAAGAAGTTCTTAATTTCTAACGAGGACATAAAAGTACTGGGTCATTATAAACCTTTTGTGAGACAGATTAATATAATAGCCTCAGCAACAGGCTCAAATATGTAAAAATATCATGGTAGACACAGGACTATGAGCAATTTTCATTTTATGTCATTTCTTTGAAATCAACTCAATGGCAATTAACGGTAGTAGTGATTATAAAAATAAGTACAGAACACTAAAGTAACTTGATTGCCAATTAAAACTTTCATTCATCTACTTTGAAATAGAGGGCAGTTTTTGCTCTATTTTCTAAATTAATAGAATATCTAATTTAAGTGGTACGAGGTCCTTGATTTAGGTACAGAACCAATCATTAGCTCTGGGTTCACTCTAAAATACAAAGTAATAAGTGACACAAAGTATTTTTGTTTAGTTTTGGTATTTTAAGGCACCTACCTATATAAATAGAATAAAGTAAATAAACTTTAGAGAATAAAAATTAAGAATCAAGTTCTTAGATGAGAAGCCTACATCTAGTCCTAAAAGACTAGGCAGCCCAACTCTCAATTTCACTATTTAAACAAGAATATGCATTTTTTATTTAATACTATTCATATTCAATTCTATATTCCATGGACTATATTATCAATTTAGTTAACATTATCAATCTATTAAAGGATCCAGTTAATCAGTTTAATAAGTATAGTAAGTATCAAAGAGAATAGATTAATATTGAACAATTTCAGTAAGTTGTGTATGATCCAGAAATGATGCTCAAAGTACAATGTCAAAGCTGGAAAGGCAGTGGCAATTTTTATTACTCACATGATCCTATTATGTCTCCTCTGACTAGTTCCAATAACAGAAAATGGTGTCAAAATTACCTGTATATGTCAAAGACAACACCATCAACTTTATTTAATAGCAGACACTGAAATTTCTTGCCACAAGCAAGTGATACTACAAAGCATTGTTGTTTAGATTTTCTGTTAACTTAGTTAACAATTCCATAATGATAAAAAAATTTGTGAATAAAATTAACTTCCTCAGAAGGCTTAATAAGTATCAATCCCAATGTACTAGTCATTTCAGCTCAAGTGATAAATAATAAAAGGTCAGTCCTGTTTCCAAACAGCGTTGGGAAGAAGCATTTTAGCAACTCCATTGCAATACATTATGATATGATGAATGTTATTTAAAAGCATAACCAAAACCTGTTTTCTAAGCTTACGTCCTGCATCTTTGGTTTTTTTTCTTCTGAAAACCCAGAGGGCTTGCTGTCTTCTAGAAATTTGTTTTCTTGAATATGATTGTTGGATGAACAGCAGAGATCAAATCCAAAAGAATCTGACCACTAGCTAGCACGCAGAATAAGCATAAGAATAAGACAAAGACTGCATAATTATATATATATATATATATATATATATATATATATAATCAAGGTAGCAGATGGACATTGGGCCTCTACTCAAGCCCTACTTCAATGCAAGAACTCTTTGTTCTAGTAACCTGGCATTGTGAGAGGCTCGCCAGTCTGACACAGTGACTGAAGACAAAATGGGTGTATAAGCAAAAAAGGCTTGAACTAAACAAGCAGCCATTTATCAGGGAAGCAGCAAAACCCACATGGAAGAAACACACCAGTCTGTGGGATGAGGGGTCAATGGGATCAGCTATCAGGCAGCAAAAGATCCAAAAACAAATAATCATATTGATGCAAAGAAGGACTTTGGAGTGGAGGCCCAAAGCCCATCAGTAGACAAATTGGACATCCCTCACAGAAAAGTCACAAGGAAGGGATGAGTCAGACAGGATGTAGAATAGTTCTTTAATGCTTCCTCCACACACTATCATGACCCAGTTCTACCTTAAAATTCTACATGCTAGTCTGGAGCATGCATATGAGTATAGATAAGAGCTCTCCACACAAGGAATCCAGGAGAGACAAAGCCCTTGGAACAATAATGGGAGCAGTGAGACCATGAGGGGAGGGGAAAGGTGGGAGTTAAAAATGAAACAAGGGGAAACCGATCACAAACACACACACACACACACACACACACACACATCCCAGGGGGATGAATAACAGAAATATGGGTGAAGGGAGACAGCGGATGGTATAACATATGTAAATAACTATAATTAATAATTTATCAAGGGTTCATGAGGATGGAAGGGAGGGGGAATGTGTTAGTCTGGGTAGACTCAAGAAACAAATCCATGGAAACTCATATGTATATAAGAGAAATTTTTATATAAAGGGTATGTGTATTATATAAAAAGTGAGTGTACATTAAGAAAACATTCCTATCCAGTGTTTTCCAAGCCCATAAGTCCAACATTAGCCCATATGTCTGACAAAGCTACAAAGTTCTCCTCAATCTCACAAAGCACACTCAAGGACACCTACTGCAGAAGGAAAGCAGAATCAGTGCGTGTGTAAGCATCTCAAGGTTGGCAGGCCTCTCCACGCAGCTTCTACAGCACCCAGGGCTGCATCAGGGTAGCTCTATGTGGCTTCTCCTCAGGGTTGTCTTGCAGGAAGTGAGCCTTGCCGGTTGAAGCAGGGAACTGGTTAAGGCTGCTGCACCCTGCTCTGACCATATGAGAACAAGAGACCAGAGAACAAGGAATGTGAGGCTCACCGAGTCATTTATTTCTTTGCCCTATAATTAATCCCACATGTGTTTATAGGCCAGGTTGGCACAATAAATCTTAACTATCTCAGGGCAGAAGGGGGAAAAAAGAAGCTGATATCAAGGGCTCAAATAGAAATAAAATGTTTTGTAAATGATGATGGCAGCATATGTATTAAGCATATGTGTGCTAAATACTATTGAATAATTGATGGTTGTAAGAGCTGTTAGAGCCCTCAATAAAATTACATTTAAAATAAAATAATTATTTAAAAAGAATAAGATGAAGACATAGAGAGTTAGGACCTGAATATTTTATTGGTGAAATTTCACCTTTATTATTGCTATATTTACTGAGTTGCTTCTGCTAATCCGATTTAAATTGGTTCCTGTCTTTCCTGTTGATTCATGATGCTAACATATAAGACTTTTTGAGGCAAGTTGCCTGTGTTTGAATCCCAGTTCTTTCAAACATTATTTGTAAAACTCATACATAGCAAGTTACTTAATATCTTTATGCTACTCTTCCTCATCTGACAGATGAGAAGGATATTGTTCTCAATATATAGCGCTGTTCTGAAGACTGTGTGAAATAGAGTTCAAATTTCCAAAACAGTACCTAATAATTTCTCTCTCCTATTAGTCACATCTACAAGAAATCCCCTCCAGTAGAGTGTGAATTGAAACCAGTGACTTGCATTTTACCAAGTATATGGATCAAGTAATAGGACGATATTTCAATGATTATATGACAAAATATTCTAACTTCTGTTTTGTTAACAGACTCTTTTGGGTTTGCATCGGTGAACTGAGCTGCCACAGCAAGAAACTAGGATATGCTCCAGGCCACAGTCAGTTAAAAAGAAGAAGAGAAGGAGGAGGAAGAGAAACCTTCTGTTTTATAGAATTTAAGGAACTGGCCTTCAGATAAGACTGCAGAAGCTTAGCTAATCCCTTATTTCAGTCTTTAAGGAACTATGAAATTGATGTTCCCCCTAAGCCATTCCCAAATCCCTGACTCGCAGACATGGCAAGATACTAAGACCACATTGCTTTTAAGTCATTAAATTCAGGGGGAAATGCAACTCAATAATAGAAAACTATTAAAAATAGTTAATATAAACAAAGCATATTTTGCCTTTCCTGGTCCTATGAGTGCCTCTTCACTTAATCTAATGTGATTAAATTTCAGTAGACTTAAAAAAGAGACAGGCTCAGACATGGAGAAAGGACAAATCATTTCTCTATAAGCATCACAGTAGGGACGATTTTCATAAAGAAGAAACTTGTACTAAGAGTGACCCAATCTGTAGAATTTTACCAGGCTTGGCAGGGTAGAAAGACACTGCAAAGAGCGGAAACAAAATGATCAACAGATGAAAGTACCAGGTTTTCCCTTCACCTTCACAAAAATTTCTTCCTTTAACTGCTATTCAGGCAGTAATGTGTGGCCTAGGGTGGATAAAATGGAAAGTGAATGGGAAAAAGCAGCAGGAGAATTCACTGAAAATGTCAGTTAGAAATATGATCTGAACTGCTTGGAGATTTCTTAAATTTGATTCTTTTTAACACCAATGAGAAACTAAAGTTAGTAAGAATGGAAAGAGGGGGAAGATCAGGAGGTATCTTGAGTTTGCTATTGATCTGACACACTGAATGGGTAGTGGTGAAGGCAGGATTTATTACTAGTTTGCTTACAGTATAAATAGAACAAAATCAGATTTGAGAGTAAGTTAGGGCATTTCCAGCTTAAGGAAGTCATCCAAAGTCTTGATGTGTAGGAAGTAAGAAAAAATGAAACATAAATTCTAGTACAGTATTAATCACATATGTTTTATATATATATATATCAGCATATTATACTTTATACTGTGATGTAGTGGATTATGCATTGGACTGATGATAGCAAGGTCACAGATCCTACCCACCAGCTGCTTCAGGAGAGAAAGACGGGGCTTTCTGGTCCTATAGAATTTGGCAGCCTATAAAATCCTATAATGTTCCTCTAATTTGGAGTGGTTTTAGGGGGATGAAGACATGAAACTGAAGCAGGATACAAGAAAGCTGGAATGGAAAGATGAGCCAACTGGCATTTAAGGATGCTGACAAGGAATACACAGCAAAGACAAGAGTGGAAATTTCTCAAGGGAAGTGACTGTTACCGGTGCTGTACATGTCCAAAGGATATCATCTGAGAAAAGACTATTAGATGTTATAATCAGGAGAGTGTTTTCAAGCACTAAGAGCAATGTCACCAAAGATCATCCACTCTTTTGAGGAGTGATCAAAGGGAGAACAGTGGTCAGCAGTGATCATGAACTTAAAGTTAGTGTTAGATAAAAGAAAAGAAAATTTGTGAACAATGAAGGGCTAAGGTTTTGATTTTAAATTTCATTATATTTAATTTTATTTTATGAACGGGAATCCACTTTGGTCAAATTCTTCTGAGAAGGCATTAACACAGAAAAGATGGAAGATATTATATTCAGAAAAAATAGTCAATGCTTAGGCAGAATTAAAAAACCATGGAAGTAGATAAAGTTAAAATGTTCTTGGACAGGAATGAAATACATAAAAATTTTCTGGTGTGGTGATGAGGAGAAAATGTGAGCACAATCATTGTACTCAATCAAGACAAAAGTTCCTTTGATAGGAAAATCTCAAGAATATAAAGAAGAGCTTACCAAACCTCATAATTGTTCTTTACAGGAACAGGAAATTTAATTGAGGGAGAGTAAAATTACCAAGTAAAAGTTCTTTGTTGGTTAATGTTTCCCTTTTAATGGACAAAGGAAGAGAAAAATAAAAGCAGCTTATTAGGAGTAAGAAGAAAGCTAATATCAGACTTAATTCGTGAAACTAGATCCAAAAGAGATTTTTCCCAATATGAAAATGTCAAATAATGTTAAAAGCTATGTTTTCTTATACTTTAAATGCAAAGTACAATACCAATTAAATAACAGTTTTGAGGAATAAATGAAACTTTGTTTGATGTTAGCAAGATTCTTTGTAATTGATTTTAAGATTCATCCAAATACGAGGAGCTGGTACTAGAGACCTAGGTAGAAGGAGGATGTTTTGAGAAAGATAATAGCAACAAATGTGCAAATGTAGTCTGCGTACAGTTGACATATGCATTTATCATAATAGGAGTTGTAGGCACCCCCAATAAAATGATTTATATAAAAAAGATTCATCCAGGCTTCAGAAGTATCAAAATATGAAACAGTTTTTGAAAAGTGTGTTAGTCTGGTTAGACAATGACATGTATATGTATACAAGGGAGAGGTTTATATACAAGAGGAATGGAAGATTGAGAAAGCATCCCAACCTAGTCCAGTCCAAGTCCACAAGTCCAATATTAGCCCATATGTCTGATACTAATCCATTTGTCCTCTTCAGACCTACAAAGCACAGGCAGCGAGACCAAGATAATCACTGGCCAGTGGATGCAGAGTCTTGTTTATCCAGTGTTGATAGAAAGATCTCAGCACTGGCAGAAGTCTCCACATGGCTTCTCTGGCCCCAGAGATCTGGCTCCATCGGGAAAAGCCCATGTGACTTTTCCTCCAGCTCCTCCAGGACTCAAGGTCTATTAACATGCTGCCATCTTGTCAGTAGAGCATCTCCAAGTGACTGAGTTTAAAGTCTCTTAGCTTCGTGGAGGAAATACAGTGAGATTTCCTAGAATTCTTAGAGAAAGCCATGCACACAAAGGTCTCATTGGCTATCTCCAGATTGAGAGGCTAGACTCCACCCCTATACTCTTAATTAAATTTGCACCAGAGTATATGACTATCATAAAAATTAAATGTGTCTTCATAAAGAGATAAACATTCTCTTTGAATTTCTTTGTTTTAGAAAACTCTGAATAATGTTTATAAATTTATGTTACTATTCAAATTCCTTTTAATCCATAGAGCTTCATTCCAATGAGATAAGGTCCTGATAGTAAATAAAATAAACAAACTGGAAAGAAAAACTTATGATTCTCTTAATATAAAAAACATACAAATGTTTATATAGAATTTTCATTATGAACTAGAATAACCTGAGATTTGAGACCATGTAATTACAGTCTTCAGGGAGGAAGACCCCCACCCCCACCAAGACCACCGTATATATAATTTATAAGACAGTCCAAATATCTAGGCTCCCTAAGCAATAGTGTAAATGCAATTGCAAGGGAAACATTTTACCCAAGTGGTGGGCACTAATTATTTCAAATTACTTTAGATACAATAATAATTATGAAAACAGATCATGTTCTAATTATAACGCATCTATTCATTAAGACAATTCCTAAGGGGTCATGATTGGGCAATTAAGATGCTACACTACAGACTGACTTGAAAGCAATAAAAACATTTCCTTAAAGTTCTCCGTAATTGAGACTGTTCTTGCAGTCAGAGGCTCTCCCCCTGAACTCCTCAACATTGGCCAGAAGCTGGTTTGCTTGGACAGCCCCGTGCTCTAAAGCACTCACTCCCTCCTAGCAGCCCATTGTCAATTTCAGGTCTGTCCCTTGGAAACTGTGTGATTTGTTGTTTTTGTTTCATTTTTTGTTTTTTCTTTCTTTCTTTTTTATTTTGTAATCAAACTGACTATCATTGTCTGGGCTCTTCAAACCAATCCTGTGTATCTGTCTTTCTTGGGAGCTCAGATTGTGCCTTTAGAGCTCACTTGAAATTGAATTCTGTGAGAACAAGTGGCTAATGTATATAAGGACCTTGATTCATAACGAGAGGTAATTCACAAAAACAACTCAGCAGTCTAAAATAAAAATTCAGAATACCTACTTTTGGAAGGGAGAAATTCTGACCCAAATTTCTTCTTATCCTAGGAAACCCACCTCCTTGGAGCACAGTCAATATGAGATTAGCACTTATTCAAACCCATCTTAGAATTTGATTCCAGAATAAATTTAAGATTACTTTTCATATTTTATGTTGATTGGGAAAATGATGAAATGTTATTTCAGAGTCAAGGGGAATAGTCAAATACTGCAAAGTTACTCCTTCTGCTTATGCAACCCAAAATATAGCTTTGTGACATATAATCTTATCTGGTTTTAGATATTCATGTCCTGAATTATCAAATGAAGCCCAATTGAAGTCTTTGAAGCTTCTCCAACAAATGTTTCCTGGAATTTTTCAAACAATTTCATTTAATTTAAGGCATAATGTTAGCAACATCAATGAGCTTTTAAAGAGGAGAGGAGGTTATGTAATTCAATGCTTGGGAACTGACGAGTGGTGCGCTTCAAAGAAAATACATCTCTTCTTATTAGTCTGACAACAAGCAACTTGATAGGCATCTGTACCTGAAAATATGGCAAGTGAAACAGAGGTCAACTCATTTCTGCCCAGAAGGTTATCATGGCTACCTGGAGTCTAGAAATGTAAGCTCTTCGTGGAGAATATCTTCTTAAAGAGCACAATAATCAGCATAAATGTCATCATCATTAATCATCCTCTCATATAATAGAGTCAACTGTAAAAATTGTATTAAGCCTAATTTCCTGTGGAGGTGAAGCAAACTGAAGATTAAGCAACTATCAGACCTAAACTCTAACTAAAGCACTCCCCTTTACTTGTGGGCCTCAGATTATTATGGTTCCTGCTATCTTCACCCTCTCCCCGCCACAGTCTTTGCTTCTCTTCCTCAACTAGACACATGGTAAAATAGAGAAAAGCAAAAAGAAAATTCATCTTAACCCTTTAATGAAAATACATGTTAGATGAAAAGAGCAGTCTAAATAACTATATTTTACCAGGCAGTATGTATTTATCAATCTATAAGAGATTCTATGATTACTTATACAATTAATTTTTTGCCAAATGATAATTTGCATAATCCCTCCAACTTTGCATGAAACTCACATATTTGGATGCGACTCCTAAGCTTACTAAGAGTTTGGAAGTGGAAATAAGCCGAGCAGAAACAGACAAGCACAATATGGGTCTGCGGAGGTAAACTTAAACATGTTAAAGAGCAAAGCTGTCTTTGATTCAGGAATACTAGAGAAGTATTGATTCATTTTAACTGTGATGTTGGCAAAGAATATTCAAACTATATGAACTTCCAGAAGAATAAGCAGCCCTTGGAGCCATGGTGGGCAAGCATTTGTCAGTGAATCTCAAGATCTGCAGTTCAGCTCCACCCAGTGTTCTGTGGAAGAAAGCTAATCTTCTCCCCTAAAGCAGATAGAGGGTCTTTCTAAGGCAGATTCAACTCGATGGCAATGGGGTTGGCTTTGGGTTTTGGCCAGAGCAAACAAATACCAGGCAAAATGCTTAATAGAAGCTAGAATGATTAGACTTTGTCTCATGTATTTTAGACATGTTATCGGGAGGGATATCATTCATGGGCAGTGTTTCCTTCTATTGTATATGGAGTCACTGTCGATCAGAACTGACATTACATATGTTATTTTCATGGGAAAATATTATAAATTGAAACTATCTGAAATGCTTTCTATGAATTCTTCATTTTTCATCATGCTATGTTCTTATTTTCTTAATAAGAAACAATATATTACCATAATATTATAAAATAAAACTAGACCTTAAAAAATATCACTCCCCTCCAAAAAAATGGGACATAGGGGGACAGTAACTATATACATACATTGCTAGGGTGAGGTCTAGATACTACGGCAAGGGCCAAACCCAGTGCAGGGATCATACAGACCTACAGCAGCCAATTAAGAAGGAGGAGAAAATAGAGTGAGTGAAAAAAGAAACTTAGTAATCCAAGGAGAAGGTATTATTTACATCTCCACAGGAACGGGAGAAAGAAAGACCAGGCTTCAATCCACTGTGCCAATACAACATACCACCATGTACCAGGGAAACAATAGAGAGGTCTGTGGGGCTGATCCAATCCCAACTGTGTGAATCTCCCACCCCCACCCCCACGCTACCTTAGAAGAATGCACTTCAGAGGATAGCACTGAAACTACAGCTTTGGGAGACAGTCAATTATTATCTGATTAGGGCACACAGGAGAGACAAAGATGGATGGAGAGTGAGGGGAATGCACCCTAGCCCACCCAGTACCAAGGATGATATTCCTGCTCAGAGCAGATAATGCACAGAGAGGTTGCGGGGGATACAGGAGAAGGGGAGGTGGGAGAGAGGAAGGAGGGGAGGTGGGCAACCAAGCCAGGGATAAGGAAACAAGAATTAAATTAAAATCAATGGAGAGAAAGATGTAGGATGCCTAGTGAGGCTTAATCACAGGCATTGTAACAGCAAGTAATTACTAACTGCAAATGAAGGCCAAACATGATGGTGGGACAGGAGGAAAGTAAAAGGAAATAGAGGAAAGACCCAGGTCTAAATATAAATGTCTACATATGTAAATATACTCATATAATAAGAGGGAAACAGATGTATATACTTATATGTTACATAAGATCTTAGCATAAATCTATATGTTAAGAATTAAGGTAGCCGATGGACACTGGGCCTCTGCTCAAGTACTTCTGTGATACTCATCTTCCAGATATCATCTTCCAGATACTTGTCTTCCTGAAGACAAAGTGGGTGCAAAAGCAAATGTGATGAAGAAAACTGATGGCACCTGACTATCAAAAGATGTAGCATCTGAAGTTTTAATGCCTTGAAGATAAGCAAGCGGCCATCTAGCCGGGAAGCAAAAATACTCACATGAAAGAAGCACACCAACCTGTGTGATCATGAGGTGTCAATGGGATCAGGTATTAGGCATCTAAGATCCAGAACAAAATCATACCAATGTGTATGGGGAGGGGGGCAAAAGGATTTGAGACTCAAACCCCATCAATAGACAATTGGATATCCCCTCACAGAAGGGTCACAAGGAAGAGAGGACCCAGTCAGGGTGCAGTATAGCATCAATGAGTCACACAACTTTCCCCTAGTTCTTTAATGTTTCCTCCCCCCAACTATCATTATCTCCATTCTGCCTTACAAATCTGATTAAACCAGAACATGCACACTGCTACAGATACGATCCCACAACAGAGGGAGTCCAGCATAGATAAACTCCTCAGGGCTAACAATGAGAACAGACATACCAGGAGGATAAGGGGAAGGTGGGAAGAGAAAAGAGGAATCAACCAAAGACCAACATATAACACCCTTTCAGGGGAAGCAAACAACAGAAAAGTGGGTGAAGAGTGACAGAAGATGATGCAAGATATGAAAATAATAATCTGTAACTTTTCAAGGGCTCATGATTGAGGGAGATTGGAAAAGGGAGAGGGAAAAATGAGGACCTGATACCAAGGGCTCAAGTTTAAAGAAAATGCTTTGAAAACAATGATGGCAACATATGTACAAATGTGCATACCCCCAATAAAAGAACTTAAACATTTTTTTAAAGAGCGTGGAAGTGGTTCTTCAATTCATTGACAGGGTTCTCATGAACAAAAATCTATATTATCAATTTCATACTTATCTTAAGATAACAGTGAGAGTAGCCCAAACATTAGTAGCTTGACAAATATCAGAGGAAGGCCAAGCTCCAATATATACATCATGGGTCTGATAGGTGAAGCTGTACAGTGATAATTATTATTTATTACAGTAATGTTATGGAGAGCATGAGACAGAGGGAAATCACATGAGTCAGACATATATCACATCATGGTAGCATGCTCATCTCTGCCGATGGGGCCGTCCACATGGAAAGACAGTGAGTAGGGGAAGGGATTACGTGAGGGAGAAGGACCAAGAGTATTTCCGGTGCTGAGGGGCCTTGAGAGAGGACAGAAAGAGAGGCTAGGAGAGAGAGCCTCTATCAAGCCCAATCCTTATATTACCTTTGGAGCCATGCAAGACCCCTAATTACATACATCACAGGAAGGGGTTGTGCCATATACACAGTATAGGAAAGGGAGGTATCGGAGTCCCATGTGACAAGATCAGAACACAGACTCCTAGATGTGGCTAAACAGGTTACACTAGACATCATTAACAACATGTGAATCTGCCCACAGGCTTCAATGGAAGCGAACCATCATCCTAACAGCAGGAGCGTCAGCTCTATTGTGACACACAGAGGTCTCAGAACTGGGAACTTCAGGGAGAATATATAACTTGACTTTCAACCAAATGCTGGTAAATAATTTGCTTAATACTTTAGACTATATATAATTGTGGAAAAGTCCTGTCTTCATCCCACAGACAAATATAACCAAATTGACCAGTATGTTAGTCCGGGTAGACTAGAGGAACAAATTTCAAAGACACTCATATAGATATAAGAAAAGGGTTTATATACAAAAGGAATGTGACACTAAGAAGGCATCCCAATCCAGTCCAGTACAAAGTCATAAGTCCAATATTAACATATATGCCCGAAATCAGTTTGCAAAGTCTCCTTCCGACTCACAAAGTCACAAGTCAGTGGGTGCAGAATTCTGGCACTGACAGGGGTCTCCCCATGGCTCCTCACTTCCAGGGCTCAGGGTCCATCAACAGCATGCTGCTACAGCTTCAGAGGTCTGGCTCCATCAGGGCAAAGCCATGTGGTCTCTCCGCCGGCTCCTCCAGCTTCTCAGATGCTGCCGTCTTGTCTTTTCCATGACTCTTCGCCTCTGACACTAACTCCCAACAACTGGGGGGGAAATAGCTTCTCATCTTTATGAGGGAAATATTGTGAGATTTCCCAGAAGCCTCAGGAGAAAGCCATGCCCACATAGAGACCTCATTGGCTACTCAATGGCTATCTCCAGATTAACAGGCTAGGCTGCCACAACCAGCTATCCATTGTATATTCTTAATGTAAAGTCAAGTGAAGTATTAGCATAGAAAAAGTAAATTGAAAAATGAGAAACACAAAACACAAGAAAAAACAAAACAGACACACACATACACCATAAACCTTAAAATCCAGGAACTATAAAATCCTTATCAATAAATATTTGCAATGTGTCTAGTTCATATTTCTGTTTACATAGACATATTTATTGATTTACACTTGCTGCTTACTTATCACCTATCTGCTTAACTGGCATTTCATATCTAAGACAATAATTAGAACTCCAATTATCTATATTTTTCATTAACAATGTATGCCTAATAGTAAAAAAGCCAATGTATGAGGAGAAACTAATACTAGCTATAAAGAAATTGTGCCTACGCATGAGGCCATTGTGCAGCCACTATATCAACGCATCTCATGGAGAACCTTCCTTTTGTTCGCTGCCGCTCTGCCAAACACGATGCCCTTCTTCAGGGACTGGTCTCTCTTGACAATATGTCAAAAGTATGTAGGAGCAAGTCTTGTGATTCTGGCATTTAAGGAGCACTCTGCCAAACTTCTTTTAAGACAAATGAGGTTGTCCTGTCTACAATTCACAGTACTTTCAATATTCTTCCCCAGCACCATAATTCAAATGCCTCATTCTTCTTCAGTCTTCTTTATTCAGTGTACAGCTTTCATATGGATATGAAGCAATTGAACACATCGTGATTTGACTCAGGCCCACCATAGTCCTCAAAGTCGCATTCTTGCTTTTCAATAAGGAAGCCATGGGAAGTAGGTTTGATTAAAACACCTCTTCTTTTGAACTCTTTACTTCTGTGTCCATAAGCCTTGATTGTGGATCCGAGCAAGACAGCATCTTGACACCATCAACCCTTTCTGCATTTATCATGCTGCTCATATGTCCAGTAGGGAGGATTTTAGTCTTTACATTGAATGGTAATCCATACTGAAGGTTGCAGTCTTTGATCTTTACCAGAAAGTGCTTGAAGTTCTCCACATTTTCAGCAAGAAACATTATACTGGCTGCATATCACTGGTTTATAATAAGACTTCCTCCAATCTTGATGCCACATTGTTCTTCATTTAAGCCAGCACTTCTAATTATTTGCTCAGCATACTGAATAAACAAGTGTGGTGGGAATATAGAACCCTGAATCACACCTTTCCTAATTTTAAGTCATAGACTAGAAGCCCTGTTCTGTTCTGACAACTAACTCTTGACCCATGTATAAGTTCTCCACACACACGATGAACTGTTCTGGAATTCTCATATTTTTCAAGGTTTTCCATGGTTTATTACAACACATGCAGTCAACTGCTTTTGCATAGTTGATAAAACAAGAGTAAGTTGGGGTGGAGCTGGAAAAATATAAATTAAATAAATAAAACAAGAATAAATATATTTCCAGTATCCTGTTTTGAATCAATATATCTAATATTAGCAATGATATCCTTTGTTCCACAACTTCTTCTAAATCTGATCAGAATTCCTATTTCCTGTCAATGTGTTGTTGCAACTGATGTTGGGTGAACTCAACAAAATTTTACTTATGTGAGATATTATTATCACTCTACAAGCATTCTATTTGATCACCTTTCTTTTGAGTGGACAAAATATGGACCTCTTCCAGTCAACTTGCCAAGTAGCTCTCTTCCAAATTTCCAGGTATAGACAAGTGCTTGTTGACAGATTTCTGTTGGTGTTCCATCAATTCCTGGAACCTTCTTTTCAACTAATGCACTCAATGCCACTTGAACCTCTTCTTCTAGGACCAGTGGTTCTTGTTCACATGCTACCTCATGAGTCAGTGGAATGTCAAATAGTACTTTTTGGTACAGTGTTTCTGTGCATTCGTTCCATCTTCTCTTGGTTTTTCCTCCATGGTTTAATATTTTCCTGTAGAATCTTTAAATATTGCAACTCAAGGTATGGATTTTTTGCTGGAGTTCTTTTGGTTGCTGAAGTCTTTGCCCATTTCATTAGATATAATGCATTGAATGCTAATAACCAAAGACCTGATGAGTTGTGGGAGGTCATCAACACCATCATTCATGATCAAAGCAGAGGTCCTTAAAAAGACAGGGAAAAAAGAAAGATCAAGGTGAATATCAGAAAAGCCTGTGAAACTTGCTCTTAATTGTAAAATGGCTAAAGCAAATGGGAAAAATGATGAAGACAATGAGTTGAATAGAAAATATTAAAGGACAGCTCAAGAAGACAAAGCCAAATATTAGAATAAATATCTTTAAAGATCTATAATTAAATCAGGGTAAATAGACTTGAAGTTGTATTTTGGGTCTGACGAACTTGTTTGATAGATAGGAGTCACATGCTTTTATATTCTCTTATTTTTTCCTTTTTTTCATTAACTTTAATTTCACTCATTGCTGCTTTATATGATTGCTGAGGACAAATGTGTGCATAAGCAAATGTGGTGAAGAAAGCTGATGGTGCCCGGCTACCAAAAGATATAGCCTCTGAGGTCTTAAAGGCTTGAGTAAACAAGCGGCCATTCAGCTCAGAAGCAATAAAGCCCACACAGAAGAAGCACACCAGCCTGTGTGATGATGAGGTGATGAGGGGGTCCAGTGTCAGGCATCAATGAGCTAAAATTATATTATTATTAATGAGGGGGAGTACAGATTGGGGACCCAAAGCCCATCAATAGGTGAGGTGACATCCTTTTGCAGAAGGGTTACAAGGAGGAGATGAGCCAGTTAAGATACAGGTAGGAGCTATGAAATATTCAACCTTCTTCTAGTTCCCATGCTGCCTCCCACCCACTATCATGACCCCAATTCTACCACATAAATCCAGCTAGACCAGGAGATGTACAGTGAAGTTGGAAACATGGGAAACTTAGGATAGATGTTCCATCAAGATTAGTAATAGCAGTGGTAATACCAGGAGGGTGGAGGGATGGAGGAATAGAAATGGAGCACCAACTTCAGGGATCTACATGTAGCCTCCTCTCTGGGACACGGACAACAGGGAAATGAGTGTTGGGACACATTGTACAGAGTACAGGATGAAAAAATAATTTGTAAATTACTAAGGGTTCAAGAGGAAGGGGGGAGGAAGGGTAATATAGGGACCTGATAATGGGGGCCTGAAGAGAGGGACAATGTTTTGAGAGTGATGATGGCAATGGGTGTGTAAAAGTGGCCTGCATACAACTGATGTTGTTAGGGATTGTGATGGGCATTGTATGGGCCACCAATAAAATGATTCATTAAAAAAGGGGGGGGAGGGGAAAGGGGAGGTTTTTTTTAAAGAGGAGCTTGTACTAAGGGCTCAAGTGGAAAATATTTGCAAATTTATGTGGCAACATGTGTGCAAATGTGCTTGATACAAATGATGTACTGAATGTTGTAGTAGCTGTAAGAGCCCCCAATAAAATTATTTAAAAATTTTTTTGAAGTAGTTATGGAAAACTACAACTCCATAAAATGTAGGTCATAATAATATATCAATAAGGTCTCTTAATTCCTAGACATATGCTTTTCATTCTGATATACAATCTGGTTTGAGGCAAGCCTCTCAGTTTTCTAATGCAAAATTCTTGAATCTTAATACTAGGTCTAGAGTCCATCGATTCTTATATCCAATTCTTATAAACCAAAGTTCCATGGAGGCTACTAGGCAATGTCAGGGAAGTAGATATTAGATATAAATCTACAGATTTGGGCATGCAGAGCTAATCTGATAAGCCTCTCTTGGTCAGACACAGGGTAGGCTTTTTGTATATGGCATTTCATATGATCTTCCCTGGGACAAAGGTCTAATTATCCCATTTTAAAATGGGACAAATGTGAAACTCAGCGATACCTTAGAATTAATTTGATTTCCTTACAATTTGGTCCAACATTGAATGCTCTGCTCTTTCAGAATATAGATAATGTAATTAAACAGTGTTTATATCTGTTTCACTATCTTCAACCTTTTATCCTAAGAAGACAGGTGTCAATGTGCTCTTGTTCTTTGCACCACAGTGCAAAGATATGAACATTGTAACCTTGTCTATGTTATTAATTAATAAATGAGCATTCAAATGCATATACTTCTTGGCCACCTTGATACAGTACCCACTTTGGTTTGTGATGGATAAAAATCCTTGACTAAAATAAAAATATATGTATGTATCTAGGGTTATATCTATATCATCATTTTGATAGCTAAAAAGAAAAGTGAGTTGAAAGAATAAAAAAAAATTAACTGACCTTGATTTCTACATTGGCATGCAAAGAAATACAAAAAAGAGGGAAATAAAGACTTATTGTTGATTATTTCAGAGATTTAATTCTTGATTAATTTCATATAAATCTTATACCACTATGATTTACCATTTAGATGGTAATTCTTCTTTAGAGAGGAATATGTTAATCAGAAAATGGTTCTTTAATTGTTAATATCTTAAAATTCAGAATTTGTTCACCATGGTGAAGTGAGTCACAGAATGTATTTTTGAAAAACAATTTTAAACCTAGGTTGAGGTTAAGAATAATTGCTATTTTCCATTGAGATCCAAATTTTTATTTTAACACTCATAACAATAATTTCTAATTCTCTATGCTTCCAATTAATGTGTGGTATAACATGGACTCACAAGTTTAAACAGTATCTGAAGGAACCTATACTGGACATTTGATCACTAAATTTAAATGATATGTGAGATACCACAAAGTGAAATAATGAAAAGATAATATTGCTAAGTGTTAACAAGCTTGGGAAATCAGATATGTGGCCAATAGAAACACAGAATGAAGCTAGCTCTTTTGCATTAGTTTCAGTCTGGGTAGACTAGAAAGACAAATTTATAAATATACATGTGTATATGAAAGAGGTTTATATACAAGAGCAGTTGAACACTGAGAAAACATCTCAGCTCAGTCCATAAGTCCAATAATAGTCCAGATGTCTGACACCAATTTAGAAAGTCATCTTCGGACTAACAATGCAATGATGCTGAATGCAGGAAGGGCACAGGCCAGAGCAGGACCAGTCTTGTGGATCCAGTAGTGTTGTAAGCATCTCAGCAGTGACAGAGGTCTCCATGTGACTTCTCCAGGTCCAGGGTTCTGGCTGCATCAGGGTAGGTCCATATGGCTTTTCCTCAGGGCTCCCTTGGAGGAAATCAATGTTGTTAGTGGAGAATCTCCAAGGAAGTGAGCCAAGAGAGAGTGTGTGGCTCCCTACTCCAAGAAGGGAAAATACCGGAGTTACCAGAATTCTCAGGAGAAGGCCATACCCACACAGAGGCCTCATTGGCTATGACCTGATGGATAGACTAGATTCCACCCCTTTACTCTCAATCCTCTCAAGTCCCCAATTGACTCCAGATTATGTAACTACCACAGCATTTAAATCTGTTTCGACTTTTGGAGAGACATGTGTCAGTTGGAGAAATTGTGCTCCAAAGGGATCTAGGGTTTCTTAAGTGCTGGGCTGACAGCTGCTTACTAGAAACAAGGTGGGGATTTCAAACCCACTGGCTGCTTCACAGAAGACAGATGAGGCTGACTGTTCCCATAAATAGTTCCAAAGCCTCAGAATCGATACACTGAGGCCATGAGGCATAGTCCATTTGATGGTGCTGGGTTTGTCTTCTTTTCTCTTTGATCTATCACAAGGAGATCACTAGGTATTTCTTCCAAGGTACCATAGGTCAGGTTTGAAGCATGAACCTTTAGGGGAAGAGTCAAGTGTTTACCTGGTTGTCGCCCAAGGATGATGATAAATCTATCGAGATTTTCGCCTTTGTTTATTTGTTTGTTTTCTTGATAATAATTATGTCAACATTTTAGATTAAGTGATTTGCTTTGAAAATCAAACAAAAGGATGTCCTATGGACTTTCCTATTGGGTGAGTGTATTTTGAATTGATGTCATTGGTGCTGAGCAGAATAATGACTTCTTCATAAACCAGAATAATGAAAATCCCATGGCACAGTTCTCCCTAAATCCAGTGTTGGGTTTCTGGGTGAATAGTTGAGTCTAAAATCTCCTCTCTTCTGCCTCTTGAATCCATTCTTTGTATCTTATTTATTTCTCTGGACACTTTAGGTATAAGATCATGTTATAAAAATTTCAAATCTATCTTATCGTTTGATAAAATCTTAACCAGGAGTGATTTTCCTCTCTATTCTACCTGTCCCTGTGTGTGTGTGTGTGTGTGTGTGTGTGTGTGTGTGTGTGTGTGTGTAAAGACAGAGAGAGACAGAGAGAGAAATTACAACTGCAAGGATGAGGTAGATTTGTTATTGGCATTCTTTGGACAGAAGTCAGAAATTCTGCTTAACATCCTAGAATTCACAGTTAGTTTCTCTTTCCCCATCAAAAACAATAATTCAGCTCCAAATGTCTTTAGTGTTAATGTTATAAAACCTGGCAAGAAAAGGAAGCAATGGATTTTGTGAACTACTTTCAAGAACTTTAAAAAAATCAATAAATAGTGCTCAGTTAAGATCACAGTGAACAAAATATTGAAAATTTTAAATTTCTTAATTTTTCTATCAACTCAAAAAATGTGTCATTTTGTATTTCATTCTCATAATGAGTAGATCAAAATAGCAGTTAAGTGTCTTCTTATATTCAATGAGAAACCATTAGGAATAAAGCTATTAATTGCGGTGCATTTTTTCAAAATATAAGAGGAATTGAGGAGTAGATAAATAAAAGAAATAGTGCTGATAAAATGTAAAATTACTACTAAATGGCTTAGCTTTCAGAAATAAATGTATAAGATATCATAGAGTATAAGTAATCTTTTAGGATGAAAAAGATGAACTCCCAAAGAAATTATAGCCTTTTTTCTAACATGAATTTCATATTTTCACATATATTCTTGAAAATCCTCATTTAGTTTATTATTTCCTTTCTCAGTGTTTTTTACTCGTTATGTGAGTTCCTTAATGAGATTTTAAAATTTGAGAAAATTTCCTTTGTACTAAATAAGAAAATTATTTTCTTAACCCAACCATTCTGTTTTTCTATAGTTTTCTCCCTTTTTACTAAGTTTCCAATTGCAAGAACCTTTCACTTTCTTTTGATTAGCTCTAGCCTCCATCCTACTATGATTTGATTTTATTGTTTCTGAACTACAAGAACCACTCTGACCTAGGTCAACATCAATCTTTCTCTGACTGTGTGTGAAGTTTCCTAGCCCATCTCCGCTTTTCATGATATAGAAGGCAGCCAAAGAGCAGTAGGGGTAATAAGGATAGCCAGTGACCCATTTTTAGCACTTAGGCATGTCAAACAGTATTATACTCCTTCCAAAGTAGATATTCCTTTTTCTCCCAGGTCTATCCTCATTGGATGCTGCTGAGAATGTGCTAGTTTCATCACATTATATGTAACATATTTTTTAATATTGTATAGTACATACATTTGGGGAGTCATTCTTTTCTCAAAACTACTTAGAACATCTGTTATCTTCTTAGAAGGACAGAGAAGCTAAATCAACTTCCCCCCAAAAAGATGACATTCCACAAGTTTTATAACTAAAATTTTGGTTGCTATGGAATTAGTATAAAATATTATTTTGAATTAATAACAGTAGTCATAATCAATATAATAGTTCCTGAAATTTTAAATGGAATTTTAGTTGTCATCCAGTCAGTTCTGAGTCATTTGAAACACTATGTGCAATAGAACTGAACACTGCCCAGTCCTGCTCCATATCCAAAAACTTTCCATGTTTGAGTCCATTTTTCCAGCAATTGTGTCTACTTAACTCATTGAGGGATTTTGTGCTTCACTGAACCTCTACCAAATATTATCCTGATACTGACCCTTCTTGATAATATTTCCCAAGCACCCGATACAGTTTTGGCATCCCTTGCTTCTTCGCACCAATATAGCTATACTTCTTCCAAGATAGATTTGCTCTCTCGTCTGGAGTTCTATGGTATATTCACTCCCATCATAATTCAAGTTCACCGATTCTCCAGTCTTCCTGACTAGCAAAGTTTTCACATATACACTAAGGTACATCTTGGTCCTCAAAGTGACATCTTTGTTCAACACCTCAAAGAGATTTTTTCCAGAAGCTTTGTTCTATGCAAAATGCAATTTGACTGCCTGAGTTCTATATCTTTAAGTACTATTATGTATACACCTAAAATAAAAAACCTGACAACTTCAAATTTCTATTAGTTGACCATGATATTGCTTCTTGGTTCAATTGTGAGGATTTTTCTTCATTTAAACTAAAAGGGTATGATATTTGATCAATAAATGCTTCCAGTCCTCTAAATGTTCAGCAAGAAAAAGTTGTGTCATTTCTGTATTTCAAATTGCTAATAACTGTTCTTCTAATATTGAAATCATCTTATTTTCACATAGTTCAGACTCTAACATTGTTTGTTCAAATATTTAATAAGTATAGTGAAAGGACACTTTCCTTACTTTCAACCATTTTATTAAAATACTGACTCTGGGTTTCATAGAGGTTCTATGGGGCCACCATTGTTTATGAGATACCTATTATTCATAATATTCTACACAATTTTTATTATTTGAATATGCTATAATAAAATATGTAAGACCTATATTTGAAAAGCCAAAACAGAGTAACTCACAGCATATTTTAATATAAGAGAACAAAAGAAAAACTTCAAATAAAAAGTTACAATATTTAAGATATTATGGGAAAAACCCACCACTTATCTGTCAGGTTGTGATACTGTGGTAACGTGTGCTGCCATGATGGTGGGAACTGTCACTAGTATTTCAAATGTCAGAAAAGTTACCCAAGTGAACGGGGTTCTATGGAGCTTCCAGTGGAAGAGAGAATTAGCTTGTCACTTGAGAAGATCTGGCTGCTGAAAACATTCTATCATAGAAACACTATGAGGTACTGAAAATCCTGATGAATAGAAGCCAAATAGAAGCCACTGTCAGAGATAGTGCCAGAAGATGAGCCCATCAGGTCAGAAGGCCCTTGAGATAAGACTGAGGAAGAGCTGACTACACCACATAAAGATGAATATAATCACATGAGTACATGTGAAGAAAGTCTTCTGGACCTTCCTTTGTGAATAGGGCACAAATCAAAATGAGAAGAGCATTGCAAACCTACACTAACAATCAGAACTTGAAATCTAAGCAAATGAATTGGAAGTCATCAAAAATAAAATGGCACACATAAGACCTATATCCAAGGTGCTGTTGAGCTGAAATGGACTGGAATTAGTCATTTTGCATCAGAAAGTCACACTGTTTACTATGATGTGAATGACATAATCAAGAGAATGATTTTTACATTCATTGCCCTAAAGGACATTTCAAGATCTATCTTGAAATACAACGCTGGCTGGGATAAGATTATATTTTATATTATATATTTTTAATATAAATATTTATATTTATAAGTATCATTCACATTTATGCAACAACCACTGAAGTTAGCAATGAAGAAAGTAAAGCATTATATCAATCTATTCAGCCTGAAATTGATCAAACATTTTATCAAGCTACATTGATAATTCTTAGATATTGGAATGCAAAGATTGAAAACAAAGTAGTAGTAGTTGAGCTGGGTTACAGAAACAAACCTGGAGCTTACATGTTAAAGATTTGCAAGACTAAAGACTTTTTCATAGCAAATACTTTTATAGCAACACAAAAGGTGATTTCAAACATGGATTTCTCACAGAATAAACTTTACTACCCCTATCAGAAGAGTCATGAGAGAATTTGAGGATCAACTGGTAAGATGAGGGAAGGTGTGACTGTGGAACCAATCCCCAATTGCTCATATGAAAGTATAGGTCAAAGCTGGAGAAAAGTAAAACAAATCCAAGGAGTGAAAACATGACCTTAAACACATTCCATCTGAATTTTGAGACCATCTCTGTAAGGTAATGTAGAGACCACTTCTTATTCCACAATCAGACATGTGTGAGGGAGTATGATAGGCAATGAGAAAACCTATATACAAAAGAGAGAGACAAAAATTAGGGCACTGGGGTCCCTGCAGAAAGACACATCAGGGCCCAGAGCTTTATTAGGGTCAGGCTTAATACTTTCCCTGCATGCAGCTTGCAACACATGACAGGTTTGCACACACAGGGACAGTTCACCATATCAAGGTTTACCAAAAAGCATCAACATGTCAGCCCACTTATCCATAGTCAGGAGAGGAGGATAAAGCTGGGAACATGAAGCAACATGCTTGTTGACTACTGCCTTCTGCAGCTTTAGTCAGGGAACAGGAGACTAGTGTCTGTTTTTCTCAGATGGAGAGATAGGCCTGCCATTACTTCATCAGAATCAGCCATTGCTTCCCTTGGAGCAGTCATCAGCTTTCTCCCCAGGACCATGAGCCATGGAAGGTGTGGTCCTGCCCTGTTGGCCTAAGGAGAAAGAAGCCCCACCCCTGCCCCACCACACACACACACACACACCCCACACACACACACACACGCACCCCCCACACACACGTCTCTAGAACAGATTTGATGCACTTAACATTAATGAGAGAAGACCCAAATGTCCTGTGGGAGGACATCAACAATATTATTCATGAAGGGAAAAAAGGCAATAAAAATACAAGAACTTTTTTTAATTAAGAAAAAGTACAGAAAATAAAGAAATGATCAAAGTATATTTCAGAAAAGAATCCACAACTTGCACTTGATCATAGAATAGTTGAAATATAAGTGAAATGTAAGAGACGATAAAGACTAAGAGCTCAACAGAAAATGTCAAAGGACAACTCAAGAAGACAATGTCAACTTTTATAATGAAATGCTCACAACACTAGAGTGAGAAAAGCAAAAATGGAAGAACATGTGTTAGTATGTTTTAAAATGAAATAACTGGAAAAAATTCAAACCTCAAGTTCCAAAATTGAAATATTCTATGGAAAAAATATTGGAGAGAAGCAGAGAATCACCATACCAAAAAGAAGTAGTTGATATTTCACCATTTCTGGAAGTAGCATATGAATAAGTTCTAATGCTATGGAATGAAGTAATTCAAGTTGCTCTGAAAGCATTAGCCAAAACAAGGCTTCAGGAATTGGCAAAATACAAATTAAAATGTTTCAACCAGCTAATGAAGCACTGGAAATATTTGCTTATCTGTGCCAGGAATTTGTAAGAGCTACATGTCCAAGTGACATAGTCATACCCACTCCTCCCCCAGATG